>JAEANM010011562.1:0-15208 GCA_017656035.1 Myanophis thanlyinensis | reverse complement strand
AACTTACCTGCGGTTGCATAAGCATTTCACTGCATATCGTACCCATGTATGATTGTATATGTGACCAATAAAATTTGGAATTGGAATTGAATTGAAGAAACAAAAAGTGAGAATGTCAGCCTTGAGATTTAGTCCAGACAAGAAGCACACCTAGAAATGATCACTTCTTGGTCTTTGGCTAAGATCAAGTATAATGTAAATACTAGCTCTACTTTATACTAAGGTTACATTAACAGAACCTTGGCAGTTTGACAGCACATTTGTCCCCCCCCCAATTGCCCTTATAACCCAAGATACTATGGAGGGGAGTGTTTCTTCTGAGACATTTGTCATACCCACATTATTTCTATGGTCTAAGTTGTTGCCTATCTGACCATTTCCTTGACTATATGTCTCTTGACCATTTCCCAAGGTCATTCCCACATGCCATTACAAAGAAGACAACACTGGTGAGTAATTTCTTGACAAGAAGACAACTGACAATCAACAGAGGGATGATATAATGTTATAACAGGAGGTGTGTTACTTGCCTGGTATTCATATCTAGCTTGGGACAGACAGGCTACCAAGACTCTTCAAACACACAAACGACTATCCCTTCCTATTGATTCATATGATGATGATGAACAATGCTGTCAGAGAAAAGACTTGGAGTGAGATAATTTATTGAGGAAGGTGAAGGATCTGGGAATGCAAGTATATTTCACCCATCTTTCCAACCGAGGAACATGGCCTAAAAGGAAAGAACAAAGTTCTAGAAGTGAAAAACTTATGCTAACCAGAACTGTTTGAGTTCCTTAACTGTGGACTGTACTACCAACATTAAAACTTTTTTTAAAAAAAGAAATAAGCTACACATCAAGGAGACCAGAAAGAATGTCATCAAATCCCATCTGGAGGATATTAAACTAGATCAAAAGTAGGAAGACATCAAAATCTAGAGCTAATTATAATGCCAACAGCCCAAGAAACAAAAGAGGAAGTATAATGCCAGAGAGGATATTTGTACATAGATTGTCAAAAAACTACAATGGTGAAGGAAACTCAGATTATGGGAAACATGCAGGAAAAATATGAAATCCTAACCAAAGTGGAGAAATATGCTGTCTCAGGCATCCTTGAAACTTGGTGGTATGACAAATCCAATTGCAACACAATCCTACTGTATATGGCTACAATTTATTCAAAAGAAACAAATTCAAGATAAATGTTTTGCTGTAGGTAAAAAAGGAATATAGCCATGCAAAAACCTCACAAATTAGATTGTAGAAATTCTGAAAGCACATGGATAAGAATCAAAGGAGAGTAAAACAAAAAACATCATTGTTGGAGTTATTTGCAGGGCACTTGAACAAGCAGAAGATATGAATAAGGCTGGTGCCTTATTTGGTGCCACATCACAAACCTTTTTAAAGGGGGTGGGAGGATATGGTTTCAATGATGGGAGATGTCAACTATCCTGATATCTACAACTCTGAGCTCTCAAAAAATTGTTCCCTCTCTTGCTAATAATTTCATTTGTCAGAAGCTAGAAGAGGGAATTATCCTGGATCTAATCTACTATCCCAGACTTGATTCTTTCCAAGAGGAAGGACAAGTTGAAGAAGCAAGGATTATTAAAAGTTTGGGAATCATCTACCCTCAACCACGCTTATCTTGAAATTATATTATATACCAAAGAGTTTAGATTATGCATTAGTGTGTGTGTGTCACACACACACACACTTTATATTATTTTAAAAACTTGGATTTCAGTGAAATAACAGAGAAAGTAGGTTAGTAGGTAAGTCAGAGGAGTCTGGGAAAGAGGAAAATTATTTTCAAAACTCATCAGGCAAGGACAAGATGGAAATTTCAGCTTTATCTTTTAGTTTAGTCTATCCATTGCAGAGCTCATAGAAGCATCCGTTTACAGTGTCATAAAGTGAATTATTAAACAAAGAATCAAGAGACAGTAACTCAACATAAACAATTATTGCTTAAAATTCGGAGGTTTATTTCATGAAAATTTAGAACATAAAGCCATCATAATCATTATATCAGCAAAACCCATTGAAATGAAGGTAAAAGATGATAGCTATGTCCAGCAAGGAATAGCTACAGTCAGTGCCGTCAACTCCAACTTATATATCTTTCTGGCACTTACGTGTACATGTGAAATCTCCTGCCATCTGCTACTTTCAGTTCCCTCTTTCCTATCATTTCTTAATGCTTTGCGCTTTTTAAAATAAGTTTGGCTATTTAGAAAAATGTTAGTAAATTTGTGCTGATTTAGCAGATTACAAATATCCTGTTAGTTAAGCAATCTTTCATAACTGGTATGTTAATATAGAAATGGATATAGGGGCCTACTTCAGGTCTTGAGGCCTGTCTTAATTCTGGACAGTTTCATGGGGCATTCATTCTCCCCTTACAACAGTGATGTACTTATTACTTAATAAAGCCCGGGTTAAGTAAAGTCTACTTATTAGTATCCAAGAATCTGCATCCTAACCTCTTTTTCTTGGTATTAAATTTGATCAGTGAGATCTGTGTATGAATCTAGCTTTTTTGGTCATGTATTGCTGATATAGGCTTGACAGATCTAATTATAGGAAATCCTGAAGGAGAAACATATCTGGGAAATTCTGCAAAATACTGAAGGTGCACTTGCCCATAACATAGGAACAGATGAAAGAAAAATAAAACACGTGGAAGAGGCCAATATGAACACCTACAGCTTTTTTGAAATGGTTAAAAGAAAAAAAGAAGTAGTGAGTGAAACAACAAGGCTGCAGCACAGAATGTGCTGAGCCTTATGACAAATATCCAAAAAAGAACACAAGGGGGAAGGGGGTAATCAGAAGCAAAAGAAAAGACAAATAAGCTGTAGGTCTATTGTAAAGAAAATACAATGAACTGGTAGTGAGATGTGTTGAGAACGTCATCTCATGGTGTTGATTTGTATTCTCTCAGAATGAAAACAAAGATCTAATTGACTACTGATGTGCTGTGTGAGTGATGGAGCTAGAACTCAGGATAATCAAAGAGAGTGTAGAGGAATGCATAATGGTCAATAACTGTCCCATTCTATTCTACCTTGGTGGGTCTGACTTGGAATACTATGTCCAGCTCTGGACCTCATAGTCTATGAAAAAGTAAAGTCTTCAGAAGATGGCTACAAAAATAATGAGACTGGAAACCAAATTCTACAAGTGAAAACTTAGGCAGCAGTAGAGAAGAATGAAGGAGCAGTCTGAGACAGAGAATAACTGGAAGGAACTTTAGAGGTCTTCTAGTCCAAACCCTGCTCAAGCAGGAGACTATCTACTATATGCCAGGGCTGTCAAACTTGCGGCCCACAGGCCGAATGAGTCATGTGCTGACCCCGCCCCTGCCCGGTTTAGAGAAGGGGAAAAAAGTCCTGATATGTCACGTGACACTGCCATGATGACACAATTTTGACACCCCTGCTGAATACCCATTTTAGACAAATGATTGTCCGATCTCTTCTTAAAAACCTCTAGTGTTGGAGCACCCACACCTTCTGAAGTCAAGCCATTCCACTGATTAATTGTACTGTCAGGGAATTTCTCCTTATTTCTAGTTTCTCTCCTTGATTTAGTTTCCAGCCATTGCTTCTTGTTCTGTCTTCAGGTGCTGTGGAGAATAAATTGACCCTCTCTTCTTTGTGGCAATCCCTTAGATATTGGAATACTGCCACACCTAGTCCTTTGTTTTCATTAACTCCCTGCAACTATTCTTAATGTTTTAGCTTCCAGTCCCCTAATCATCTTTGTTGCTTTTTTCCGCACTCTTTCTAGAAAGTACAGAATGTACCAGAACCAAAGAGTGGAAATTATAGAGAAGTAGATATTCAAATTACATTTCAGGGAGGAGTTTCCTGACATTAAGAACCAATGAAATAGGTTGCCTCATCAAGTATTATGAGGCCTTTGAGGAGGTCCTAAAATAGAGGCTGGAAAGCCATCTGCAGTAACTAAATAAGAGGAGGTTGGATTAGAGGAAGGTTCCTTCCAACTTTTTGATTCTCTGATGAGCAGATCTGGTAGAGTTGGAACTAATAGTAGAGTGGACTCACTTTGAAAAGTAGTCATTCTAACTTGATCCTAACAGAGGTTGTTGGTTGTTATTGTTGTTTTGCTACAGCTACAATATAGAAAAGGGAAATAGAAGAACTAAACCAGGTTTACACAATGGATAATTTAAAAAAAAAAATCCAAAAAGCCCAATAATTTAAACAAAAGGTGATAAACACATACTCCAATAAATTCAGAAAAGTGTTGGGATAAAGCAATAAACCCTATCCCTAACCCTACAAAAATTTCATATTGATCTTTACTATACTGAGGGTCAGTTCAAAGGTTGAGAGTAAGGTGTGATTCTATTGGAGACTAGGTTGATTCCCATCTTTTTTGGGGGAAACCCTTAGATATTGGAACACTACTCTCGTATCACCCTAGTCCTTCTTTTAGTTAAACTACACACACCCAATTCCCGCAACCATTCTTTGTATGTTTTAGCCTCCAATCCCTAATGAAAACAGAGAGAGGGACACAACCTCAATATTTTATAGAAAAGTTGAGATTCAGAACTCTAGCATAATCTGCATGATGCTGGGAGTTGTAGTTCAGCAATCTGAACAGCCTTAGTTTCTCCATTAGCTTCCCTACTTTCTATCCCTTTTGTGTACAATTGTTTTTTTTTTTTCTTATTACAGCTCATCATGCTTCTATGTTGTCCTGTCAGATATTTTTAGAGCTTTCTCTTGAAGAGTGTAGCAGATTGGATTTCTGGAACTCTGGAATTCCCTGCCTACAGTAGGCCACATTCTGACCTCTTGAATGTGTTACTATGAAGTGAAAGAATTTCCCTTACTTCTCTTCCACCTTGCCTGGGAAATGTACAAATTAAGTGAGATGCAATTTAAAAATTAAATTAATTAAATTTAATTACAAAATATGTATGTTACATCTCAGTAACATTATGCGAACTTTCACTCTCTGATATTTCCTTTCCTTAATATTCTGGAGAGCAGTCTTTCCCAAAACAAAGCCTACCCTATCTGTTGGCACTATCGTTCCCAGGAACTTTAGATCAAGCTGTCTGGCAATTCTGCAGATTGGATTTTGAGCCCATCTGTAGGGTACCAGAAGGTGGGAAAGCTGCTGTAGGAGGTGGATTATTTTACAGTCATGTGAAGTTGGCAAGTACATCAGTGTAGATATTATGGGTGAGTTAACTTGCCGTGCATGTAAAATGAATTGTCCACCAGAGCTCTTTTTGGCACATTCCATACAACATCAGCACTGATGCTATACCAGATGACTGGGGACCCAAGAACCTGGAAAAGGATTATCATCTTCCTACTATATAGTTTGTTCTCCTAGTTCACTCTGCACTGAATAGCCCTATTGAGTATATTTAATCCAACTCTGGCTTCCCAGGATGGCAGTAGCTTTCCATCTCGCGAATGTAAAAATCTGTCTTATATCAGGAGCAACTTTCCTCTGTTTCGGGGTGATGCTTTTCCAGCCCTACCGGGACATCTCAGCAATGAAGCTTGGGACCTTCTTCATGCAAACTATTTATCCTATGGGCCTCTTTTCAGCTAGGGCTCTTCTTCCAGCTTATTGCCTAACATTCTTTAGAGATGTTGGGGAATTGAGCTCAGCAAAGATTGTATTCTCTCACTGAATAATGGGCCACTTCTCTAGAGAATGACTTGGCTGCCATTGTTAAGAAAAGGATGGCATATGCTTCCAGGTCTGATTGCTATTTATCCAGATGCTATTTATATTGAATTACCTTTTTCAAACATGCTGTCATTTGTGAGCTGATCTGGGAGAGTTGGGACACAGATGGCCCTTTGGGTTCTTTGCCAATAGGTGACCTTACAATCCTTAGAAGTCACCGCTAGCAGAATAATAAATTCAAGCCTTGCCTGAAGATAGAGGAAAAATGGCAAATTGATAAAAAGAGAATGTTCAAAGAAAATTAGCCAAAAGGGAAAAAAACAACAACAAAAGTATATTCCATAGAAAATATGAAGTTACATCTTCTGCCTCTTACTTTATAGGTAGATGTACAATCAATAAGAACTTCCAGCAAGATTAATATGATTGAAATCTATGAATACCAGAGAATGTTTTTGTCTAGGGACTGCCTTGCTATTTAATGACTATGAATTAAGCATTATGTTGTACTACATTTGAGTTATGCCCTTCATTTGGCATCTGCTTCCTACTACAGATAACTATATTTAAAGTCAGTTCCCCAAACTTGTATTTGGCCATCTGTAATACTCAAACTATTAGTTTCATTCTTTCCTTTGGCAAAATCTTATCCTGGTTATATACAATGCTTAACTATTTGGATGCAAAGCCTAACCATGTTGTCATTCTTTCACATTTTATTGCAAAACCTAAATAATAATTGTTCAAAAATTGATTATAATAGATTATAAATAAATGATATTTAATATATCCCATCTAGTTTAATGGGCTGCTCTGATTTTATGGCAGGAGTTGTTGTAGATCATTTTGGAATATAACACTTCCATAATTTGTTGGACTGTAATTATACATGCACCCTTGATCACCATGGTGTGATAGGCTGTGGTTTGAAAATGGGGAAAAGACTGAAAATGTATTTGAAAAAAAAAGCTGTGATTTATCTTAAGAGGTTGGGAAACTTCCAGCCAGTGGGAAGAAGTCAAGTGATGGTCTAGCTTGGAGTTTGTGCAGTCATAAGTGGCATAAGATTGACTACCCTTGCTACCCAAGATTCCTGAAGCCTTATTTGGTCCAGGGAAAGACAAGCACTCTGCTGAGATTCTTGTAACATAGGTGTTACTGACTTTCATTAATGGCTCTGGTTGCTTTCCTCTGACATAAAATACTTTTTTAAGAATTTGAACTGAAAATCAATTCAATGCATAGAACTGAAAATCACACAATACACTCCTTACATGAAGAGCAACAAAATTCACTACATACTATACAGATGGATGTTTGCTATTAATGATGAAAGCAGAAATCTGGTGTTTTCTGTTACCTTTATATGAATGCAAGTAAACCAATTGCCTTGAACTACAAGAAGTATTACAGATCTGCCACTGAAGTGATTAACCATAAAGATCCATTCTCTGTTTATGCAATGAGGTTGTCTTTTGTGTGTGTGTGTATGTGTTTGTGTACTTTAGGCTAAAAAAGACATAGGGATAATGCATATTAGTTAGTCTTCCTCATTACTAAAATCACAGGTTAGCCTTTTCTTGAAATATCATTATAGCAAAAACTTGTACTTCCAATTGTTTAGAAGTACCATAATGGTAAGATTTGAGCGAGTTTTAGCACAAAAATTGAATTTCTCAATTTAAAGAAAAACACTTATAGAGATGTTATTGTAAGATTGAAGTAGGTCAAGCAACTCTTTATGTTTTTACACCGGTCTTCTAAATAAAAAAACAAACATGAGTTAGTAGCCTACCATACTTTAATAGCCTGCTGGGAATGGGGAAAAAATAGAAACATTTCTCTCCTACGCCTTCTGTTGCAGCCTATTTAGTTTGTATGCTGAGCATGGAAAAGGGATAAAATACTTCATATTTCTTATATAATTCCTTTTGTTTGGCTACAAAATAAAATCACCATGCAGTAAAGCAACCCTTATGGTGATCAGCATAAAGGTTGCTTTATAGTCAATATTATGTTGAGACTGGATCAAGTTATAAATGTCAATAAGATATGGAGTTCTAATCATACTAATAAATGTATTGTTTTATTATGCAAAGCATTGGTTTTTAAAGCTATGTTTCTCCCCAGTTATCCTAAAACTCAGTACGACATGAGTACAATCCCCCTATTTTCTCTACCAAAAGCTTGTCCCATCCAGATCAAATTAGTTTTAGTACTATTGTTATATCATTTTCCATCGTCTGCTGCCAATCTTTTTGTTAAACTGGTCATATTAGGGATTCTCAATTTGCAAACCATCTTAATACAGTCCTTGATGTATGAGCACAATTGGGACTAGAATTTATATTACTAGTTCTATTTCTCTTTAACTGATTCTCTTCTACTTGAGATTTTCTTTAAAAAAAAAAAATCTTGATGCTTTTTGATTGAAAGTGATGATAGAGGATACAATTGCTATTTTCTGTTCTACACAACATTCCATCACTCTGAAAACTCCCTGATTGATGTGTAATGAAAGATAGGACATTTTCACACATATTTCTCGGTTGTCTTACAACTAAATCTGTACAAGACCACCATATTCACACCACAAGAATTTGAACAATGTTGACCCTGGAAGAAAATTTGAAACAAAATGCTCTTTCATCAATGTAGTGGTAACACGTAGGAAGGAAACAAACAAACAAACAAATATCAGACTTATTTTTCTTGATCACATTTGTGTAAACTGGATCTGAAACTGATGTGCTAGATATTTTCTCTGGATAATTGCATACATATACTAAATAAAAAATCTTATATTATATCCACTTCAGATCAGCATAGCAGCTGGTCAGCAGAGAATTCAAATTTTCAGAGATTGCCTTTGTCATTTCCCCTAAATGCTTTTTACTTCGCCAAATGAATCAGCTTCACGATTTCCCTGCCTATATTTCACCCTCCTACTTGGAATTGCCACATGTTCTCTTCTTCTGATGAATCCCATCTCATCACCGCACTGAACCCACTCTGTTCTTTCTTCAGAAAACGTGTTTGCAAAGCTACATATTCATACTTGTACTGTGGATATTATTAGACATGCAAATAGAGACTAAAATAATGCACTGAAAGTGTAAATCCTGGTTCTTCCCAAAATCTTGCTCTTGCTCCTTTTTGAGTAAAGGCTTTGTCTGGATAAAGCGATGTCACAACACAATCATCCCTCAATATGACCTCTTTCAGGCTTTGGTTGGAGCTAAACTATGAGCTAGGAACTAGAACCTGTCAAAAATATCTCTGTAGTGAAACTAGAGAACTTCTGGCCATATGCAGAATATCCAAATTTACCAAAGAATAACTGCTAACTATTTCCCTGTAGTGATATAACAGAGGAATTTTACAGGGAAGTGCTAGTGAAGATGCCCTCGTTATTAAAAATGACAACACAACTAACACACATTTTGTTAGATGTGCCTTCCTGATGTTTTACTACATGGTCCATTGCCATGAGTCACATTACCTAAGCCCCTTGGGAACTAAAAATATCTGAAAGGCATCAAGTTAGTTGGTCCATACAACTGATTTAATTCCTTACTGCCGTAATATTCCACCATAGAACTCTATCCGATGTTCTGCCTATTTTTCCTCATATCTAACTTAATTTGGAGAGTGCTCACATCAAGTTCCATCATTTCAGTAAGTGATTGCTGTTGACTTGGGAAATTCGCTTAATCTTTTTTGGTTTCAACCTTTGCGATGGAATGTGCACCTGCAGGAATGTTTGGAGAAGATTTTGCTAACTCAGAGTCTTCTCAGAAAGAAGTCCAAATTAAGAAATTGTACAGTCCCAAGCTGGATGGGGCAAGAGAGAAGAGGGTCAGGATAGCTGCACTCTAGAGTCTCTCCAGATATATCTAGTAGGTATGGTAACACCCATTAGTTTTAAGCTAATAAAGACTTGAACTTGATTGGATTGTGCTGTCTTGTCTCCGGGCTTGTGTTTGACAGTCTTTTATCTCTTAAATAGTCACAATTCCCACCTCTTTAGCCTCAAGTTTATATGAATCTAAATATTTAAAAAATGCAAGGAGAATAAAAAAAAAATCCAAATACATTACATTACATGCTTTGAATCAATTAATCATACTGGCCAATCCTTCCTTAACCGCAATGATAGAAATTACTCACTGTTAGAATCAAGAAGTTGCAAGCCCTTGAGCAAGTAATCTTTCATAATCTCCCTTAGCCTGGAAGATATATCTAAATGCTTTGGTTGCTCTTAGATCCCTGGTTGTATCTCAAAAGGCTGAAGGCACTGCAGAACAGATGCATAATTTCTAAAGAAGGAAAGAAAAGCTGAAGCATTTCTGGCTTTTCATTTAAAAAATGAAAAGTGGGTAGAACTGAATTTTTTAAAATAAATTCATTTTTTTATTTTTCTAGTAGCACAAGATCTTCTTGTTACCTAGCTCTCATAGTAAATTTGAAACTATATGAAATATGCTTTCAAAGAACATGTAAATCGGATTGTAAGTACCTTTTTGAGAGTCCGTCCTTACTTCAAATGTTCTCTAAGTAACCATTTGTTAAGTCAGAATGCCTAATGAAATTAGTTCAATCATGGCTAGTTTTATATAAGTACCTGTAATACTGAATGCTGAATCTGCCCCATGAAGTGTGTTACAGTTTGATGCAAGCACCAACTTGTCATGTCTACCTTCAGTGCTTGTAAAAAGGAGTTAAGATACATGAATGTAGATGGCACTCATTTATGATGAACAAGGTCAGAATAATAATATTTGGCATACCCACACCACTTATTGGGCATTGGATTTGTTTAGTACCATTCATGGGCTTGCAGATAGAAAGCCCAAGCTAGACTACAGGTTTACAAGGAAGAAAGGTGAATTGAAGGAAGTTTACTAAAAGTAGAGAAGACATGGTGGAATAATTGCCAGCAAGTAGACAAACTCTTCGTAATTCTTTTCTGGACAAGAAAATGACTTCAGATCAGTCACAAGTGCCCCTAACTATTGCATCATACAGAGACTATAAGACTGGGGTCCCCAGATTGGTTAAAGCATTGGGAAATAAGGGGATAGAAGTCTTTTGGCTCAAATCTTGTTCAGTACCCTCAAAAGGACACAAGGTTTGCATACTTCTTTTTCTAATCACTTTTGGAAATTGCTTGTTAACTACTCTCCAACAATTAGGAACCTTTGGATCCACAAGTTTTATAGCACCAAGTGAGTTTTCTTTAAATACAAATTTAAGGCCTTAATTATTTTCTTTTGCAATTAACAGAAAAAGGGTGATTAGAATTTGATTTTGGAAAGCTATAAATGGACTTAGGATCCAGATAGATTTGAAATAAGATTTTGGAATTAATTATAAGAATCCTTTTGTGGGAAAATGCTTTTGTTTTGAATTCTCTTCTTTAAAAAGATGATAGGATCAGACTTTGGATGTTAAGACAGTAGAGTGAACCAGGAGGAACTAAAGATCACAATTTAAGGACAGTTAAATTTGATTTACTAATTCAGAATGAAACAAAATATTTTAACCGCCCCGAGTCCCTTGGGAGTGGGGCGGTATAGAAATTCTGTAAACATTAAACATTAACATTGGACATATTGAAAGATAATTTTGAACAATGGACCTAGGAGTTAATTTTTAAAAGGTCTGCCTCTATATACATTATATAGAGATTATATTTCAAAGATGTTATGAAAAAGAAACAAGTTTTATCATACCAGAATGGAACTTATCTGAAAGTGGATTTTAAAATGTCAAGACTACAAGAATTCAATAGAAAATATTAATCTGGACAATTATAAAACATATACAAATAACAAAAAAAATGAGTAATCTGAATAATTTTGCTTTATTGGGTTTGCAAGAGGCTTGTTAAACTCTTGAAGAATTTTGTGAAAAGGGTCAAAATGTTTTTTTTTAAATCAAGTTCTATGACATTATTCCAATGTCATAGGGCATGTCTTTTCACTTAATGTCTTTTCACTGTTCCTGTTAGGGGTTGCCACAGTGAATCATTTGTTTTCACCTTACTCTATCCTCGGCATCATCTATCTTGCTCCATTATTCCAAGGGACTAAAAATCAATATTGTTAAAAGTAAAAGAAAGGAATATAAAGTTGGTTTATTTGATCAAGGTTAAAACAGGCATATTGTTATCTCTGGTAACCCTTACTGGACTTTGCTGATGAGGACTGAATAATAAGCTTTAAGGATTTGTATATAGGTAAAAGTAAATATATGGAAGAAGAGATCACTTGCAGTATTTTAAGAAAAAGTGATAAATTACTAAAATTATTGTGATAACGAGGAAGTGATTTATATATTTTATATATTTATTTTCTTTTTCTTTATTCTTATTCATTTTTTCGTTTTCTTTTTGTTTCTATTTTTATTTCTTCTCTTCCCTTTTTTTTAGTTTGTATTACTTTTTACCTGTTTAACTGTGACTTTGAACAAAAAACAAATGCTATGCCACATGGACCCTTTTATATTATTAAAACAAGGCAGGCAAGATGGCAATTATTCCATATTACTGCTAGGCTTCTAGAAGTCTCTGTTCTAATGGTGGTTGTATTGTTGCAATCATGGGCTCTTTGCCAATCTCCAAGCTCCAGAGCAAAAGCTTTGCCACTCACTGGATGCTCGTGCTACACTTTCTCTTCATTAGTTGCATTATTTTCTCAGCTACTGTGGCTGTAGCTTCTTCTCTCCAATCTTTTTCTCCCTGGTTCCATTTTGCAATGGAATGTAGGGGAGAAACCTATCAGATTTCATCCAGCAGTTTAAGATGGATGGTTAGAAATGACTGCACTCCAGAGGGGTGTGGTAAGCCTAGCGGAAAGTCTCAGTAGAAATTCAATACTCAAATAAGATTCTCAGAAAGGGACACTACATGCCTGGGCAATAGCTGGGATCTTCACAATGGAGAGAGGAGATTTTTAAAAAAAAATAGAGAGACTTTCTAATTTTCAAATAAAACGCTCCATAGGACATAGAATAGTTAATCTGGTTCCCTAGACATTTAAATGGTCTTAGCAACACTGTTGTTTTATTTCCTGGGAAAAAAAACAACCCCAATGCTAGATTTAAATCTAGATTTAAAACCTGCAGGGTCCAGTGATTTTCAAAGCAACAAACAGCAGTAAGTATAAAAGGACTATCTATAAAACAATCAGTAGTTTTAAAGCCTCAGCAACAGAAAGGCAGATGAATAATTTGGGCTTTGGAGCAAATTACCTTTTTTTTTTTTAAAGAAAGATTAAATTGAAAAATCCTAGTAGTTATGATTACCATATGTCTAATAGTAACTTCAGTAAAGAGACTACTCCACGAATAGTGTTTTAAATATTTTGGCATCCTAAAGAACATGCTTACATATTTTGTAACTCCCTTACCTCCCCCCCTTCTTTCCTTTCTCCAGAGAGACCCAATTCAGACTTTTTTTTATAAAGAAACTACATAGGAATAGTCCCATGTAGGATTATTAAGGTTGAGCTGGATAAGAATGTGCAGAGAAATATCTCCTTCATTCCTCAGCCATCATCTGGGATGTCCTTGTTGCATATTTTAAACAACAGAAAAATTGGCATTTTATTTGGGATAAGCAACTACTGTAGTTTCCAGGGATCCAATTCAGTCCCCAGAGTTTTTTCAAGCACCAATTTTCAAGCTAAGGATCTTCTCTCAAAGCATCATATGAATTAAAGTAGAGATCAGAATTCAGTCCTCAGAGATCTTACAGCTACTTGTTTCAAATGTAAATGAACTAAGCAGCTACAATGTTCTACTAAGAATTCAGATGCACAACCACTGTCCTTAAGAGACACAAGACTTGACTAAAAGAGGAAACCTAGTCTTAACCATCATACCTGTAAATGCACAAAAGTTGCCATAAAATTCTAGTTTCTGATATGACAGAAGAATGGAAAAATAATTACAATTATATGTATCCTGTTTAACATTATATCTAAATTAAATCAAATTCAAATTTGCTTTCACTCTGTTGGCTCTGCCTATTTCTTGTCTCATTTACATGCACCTTTTGGGGTGCATCACTGAAATGCCAATGATATCCCTGGAATTAAAAAAAAAGCTTTCAATTTCCATATTATTCTCATATTGACAATCATTGCTGAAGATGAGCTATTGCTTAGCTTCTTTTCCAAATTCAGTTCAAAAAACAGGCTCCAATAAACTACCTGAGGGAGGGGGATAAACCAAAACCTTGTATTTGTCTAATCCAGATCTGTCACAGTAGCTGTGAGTCCCACTTTCTCTTAAAGCACACAGTTGAAATTGATCGTTTTGACACCTGCCTGATGCTTCTAGCAATGGACCATCACTAATGGTCTACCTGCAAAAGACTGTGCGCATAAACACTTTCACTTTAGTGAGTAAGTACTAGCATATATTCACAGGCGTGACACAAAAGTATGACTAAAGGGCAAATACTGAGCTTACAATAGAATAATTCCTCCTATTCAGACCTGTAGATACTTATTTTGTACTCTGGTTGGAAGGAATAGCTCCTGGAGAAAATCCTTATGGGACGGGCCATGCCAAAGAAGATTAGACTGAACATTCTGCTTGCTGGGCATCCTGAAAGAAAACATCCTGCCTAGATTTTCTAAAGTTTAGATAGCGAACAAGACTATCCTCATGGAGTTTCACCGGCTGGCAACTACTATCTTTCAACTCAACCTATCTCCCAGGGCTGTGGTGGGGAAAAAAACCAGACAAGAAAGTGCTATCTTGAACTCCAGTGGGAAAAGCAGGAGACCAGCGTATGGAACAAGAACATCATAAACAACCCTTTAACATCCAAAGTGTCAGCAATAAACAACATGTGGCACACAATCCTTGATATCTCTAGGGGAAAAGAGATGGGGAAATCCCTTCAGAGCTCTCCTTCCCCCCCCCCCACTGATATTGTAGTGTAGATATACTGACCTAGGTCTATGTAGACACTTCTTCTGATGTTCACTCCTTGGAAGAAAGTCAAGGCTCCAAGTGCAATGCAGATAAGGTCCCACTTTGTGTGGGTGTGTGTCCATGTGGGAGGGTCCTTACTGCCTGCCATCATGTGAATGAACCTTCTTAAGTGGTTTTGGCTGCCAGGTGAAAAGTCATGTCCCCCGCCTACTCTTCTTCTTCCTCCTCCTCCTCCTCCTCCTCCTAGGGAGCCCTTCCCACCTGTCCCCCCATCGCGCTTGAACTGAACCTGAGGACAGCGCCTCCGCTCAACTCCTTCTCCCCCGCCTACCAGGACGCCCGATTTCCACGGCCCTCTCAGACCCACCTGATTAAACTAGGCGAGACTCACTCGCTCACCCCCCAAACGAAGCGCAGGTGGGATGGTACCATACCCGCAGCTAGACCCGGGCAGACGGTCCAGCTGCGAATCTCATTTGGCTTCTTCGCTTCCCGTCGCCAACCCAGTTTTTACAACCGTCGGGAAAAGCGCTCTCTCTCTCCCTCTCTCTCTCTCTCTCTTT
>JAEANM010011561.1:0-15208 GCA_017656035.1 Myanophis thanlyinensis | reverse complement strand
ATATATATATATTGGTTAATTATTTTTACTGCTGGTACTTTAAAAATTCAGGGAGACCGGTATATATATATATAAATTTGCACCTTTGCTTTTTGATATGAAAACCGCCACACAGTTTAAGTGGGAGACTTAAAAAATGGTAAGAAGCTGTATCTGCTCCATGGACAATGGAGTGCCCATTCCTGCACCAAGCAGAGGAATCTCAAAAGCAACCCATGGAGATCAGAGCATGCCCAGAGTTCATAAAATAATAACTCCTCACAGCAATGTTGAGATAGTATCTTGCATATGGCATTTGTGTTATTAAATTCAGTCACTCCCCTCTCATTTATTTACTTTTTTGAAATATTTTATTCCTCACATAACTTACAACTGAGAGGAAAAAAAGGCCATGGACTAAGTTATATTATACTCGGCTCCTGCTTCCCTGACACATCTGACCCAATAATGTCCTCCTTCACTCAGTTCGCTCACTTTTATGTGCTGGCGGCTCATGATTTGGGGTGAGGAGGGCAGCCAGCCAGTTATCCTGATCTTAGTCCTCCCAGCTGTTGCTAAGGAGGCTGGAAGGCTGTGCTTCCCTCCCTGTTCCTGTCATTGCAACAGAACCAGGAGGCCATAGGAAATCCCTCACCCATTCCTGCCTTCTTCTTTTTTATTTCTCTGTGTGGTTTCAGGGAGTGAAACAGCTACAGAGACAGAGCACTAGATGGGCCCCATTTTCAAATATCTTTCTTGTACTTTGTCTCTGCTCTAGATGTTGGATCAGTGTGTTAACCCCGGATGAGTCATTTGCAGGACACATTCATTGGCTGGGCTGAGTTGTTTAAGCCCACGCAATGCTAGATCTCTTTGATGCTCATTGGCTGGGAATATAAAGCTGTGTTTGGAGGTCCCTGTGACCCACTAGTTAGATCCTCTACCCACTTCAACTTATCTGAGACACAGATTCTCAGACTGATTGTCTTCTAAGTGAAGCTGGTGGCAGGTTGCTCTTGAACTTCAAACAGACCTTTGAGTGAAGACAGTGCCAAAGGCTCTTAAGAAACAAACTTTAAGGAAAGCAAGTATGTTTACAACAAGGGGAACATACAAGAACATTGCATGCTGAGAAGAACTTTGGATTACTACCCAGGGAGGTTTGGACCTTTCATCTGAAGAGCTCGGCACCTTTCTCACTTACAGAAAGACTTTGAAGTTTGGCAGAAACTTGAGTAGTAAGGTCAGAGAAGTGTTTACTTCCGGCCCTCATGAAAGCTATATCCATTTAGCTGAGTTATGATCTGTTGAGCACACAAACAGATTATTTGACTCAGTCAGCTGATGCTCAAAGAAACCAATTTCAGTGCTCAAGTTTGTTAGCAGAACACTGACAACTGACTGTTCAGCATTATTAATAATCTATAAGGGTTAATAATCCTTGCCAAGAATCTTTTTTTTCCAAGGACATATTTAATATTGGACATTAAAAGCTTTAAGCAACAAGCCAAAAATTAAAGGAAAATGTTAGAATATGAAATTTAACTTGCTTTTAAAAATATACACTGTTATTGGATTTCCTTAGATAACCAAAGCAAAAAAAAGAGAGAAAACTTTGGTTGTTAAGCACATGAGAGCTACCAGACATCAGCCACAAGAATTAAAACGTCATGTAAGTAGCCATGAAGCATATCATCTGAATGTGGTCATTTAATGGTTGCCACATTTTTGCAGGCTAAATCTTACATTCCTTAGTATGTGTCTTGTATGTGCATGCAAATATGTATGTGTAGACCTAACTCCAGTAGAGTTTCTCCCACCTGGAAAAGCTTAAGGCTTTTGCAAATAGTGATATATTCTTTTCAGACTCAAATCATAGAAAGCTGCCAATGCTAAATCAGGTGATAGGTCCATCTATTCTCAGCCAAATTACCTAATACACCCATCTATTATCTCTGCAGTCTAGTATATTACCTACTGAATGTTAGCATCCTCCAGATGTGGCAATTTTAGAACTCTCACAATTCCTAGCTAGCTGGCTACAATTCCCCAAAGGATTCTCGCTCCAGCTAAGCTGATATCCATTGACTGGCATACAAAGCAAATTTTGCAGACCCGTTTCCCCATTAGGAATTAGTAGATACTTGAATCGGTCCAGCTCATTTTATGTTTCCCATTCTGGGAAGAATTGTAGGCACTCCAATTTCTCAATCTGCTTGCAGGGTAACTAGGCTTTTGAGAAATGGGTTGTTGGCATCTTAATGGCAGGTACAGTTTCTCATACAGAGTTGAGAAAAACAACACAGGGGGAATTTCCGACTTCTGAGCAATCATTAAAGAAAGGAGAACCTTATATTCCTTGAAGGTTAAGTTTGTATCTGGAAAAAAAAACCAACAACCCAAAAACAAACCAACAGCAGAATTCTTATTTAAAAGTAGAGCTGCAGGATGGTTTTCTTTTCTGGTTAGTTCAGCTGCAGGGCTTCATTGGTGGGATGGCGGATAGATGAAGGGCTGGACTTCAAGCAGCATATTTTCTTCTTCCTGTCCTTTGAAATAGACCCCTCCCAAGTTGGCAGTTTTGCAAGATCTGCCAACTGGAAAAGTTTCCATTTCACTCTTTCAGCAATTAGAGATCTGATGTTCACTTCAGTGACGCTATGCAGAACAGCTTTGGAGACCAAACCCTTTTTCTGTAGCCAACCCTGAAGTGAAGCAGTGATTAGGGACTTTAGTTGCTCCCGACCCAACAACCAGGTGATACCTTGGAAATGAATTATTACAGACAAAGATTTAGAAATCCGTGCAATTGCTTAAAATGTATGATTGGATGAATAAATTTAGATATGAATGTTGGCTCTTTAGCCCAGCAACATTCCTTTGATCCCAATGAATTTTAAACCATCATGTGGTCTTTGGGGCTATTTGGCTAGTATGGTTGATATTTTAAGACATTGCAGCTGTTTATCAAAAATCTCTCATACGTTTCCTTTCACTTGAAACAGTTTTAGGCTTTGAACCAAATCTGAAGTGGAAAATTGCAGTGTAAGCATTTTTATCTGACTTGGTTCAGATATCCCAAAATAAAAACTTTTGGTAAACTCGCAGCCCTACCTAACACATCTCTGATACACTTGGATCCAATACTATACACAAGCATAAGAATTTTCTTGTTCTTGATCCAAAATTACTTTCCCCAAAGTTCTCAAAGGCTAGAGTTACTCATCGAGAATAGAACTCAGAAAAAAACCCAAGAATAAAACTTCCAGGGCAGGGCAAAGTGCTGAGAGAATGAAACATGACAGGTTGTGCCAGCTCATTTCAGAACTATTCAAGCATTTCTTGGATTTTATGTGCAGAATTATACTCACACAGGACACCCACGGTGCCTCACCCAATTTATATGTGTGCAGCCAAAGTAATGTTTGCAAAAACATTGAGATGCTGTTAGTCACCTCCGCATGAAAGTCCACATTTGTTTGTAACTGTGCAATGAAAATGCAAAAAATATGCAAGCCTCTATGTCTAACTATACCCAAAACATCCTTTGAAAGTACATTTTTGCTCTATGGTCTGAGCTTTTTTTTTTTCCTCTGGTTGGTAGCTTTTCTTATTCATTGGTAGCTTTCAAAGCCTATACCTCAATAAAAAGGATCAGAAAACAAGTCTTGATATACTGTATACCACTGAATGTCAACAAGTGCACTAAATATTGCAGTGTATTGGGTTTTCTTTGGATAGAACTACCCACGCTTGCTGGCTTTGAGATATACACACCACACCAAAGGAACCCAAAGCATTAGGAAGGCATAAGATTGTCTCCTATTTCTGTGCAAGATGGCTTATGGCAAGTTGCCCTGATGAGACACTTTGTATTATGGAGATTCACAGTTCTTGCGGAGACAAATAGATTATGTGATTTGGCTTGATTAAGTCAAACAGGGCATTCACTAGACTCACATGTGCCACATAATCTTCTTTCAGCTACTAGAATTCCCAGAGGAGATATCACAAAAGGCACAACAAAATGATGTGGCTGGTTCACTGTTCAAAATGAAGAAAACCCTTTGCTTCACAAAGCAGTTTCTGGAGTGCTTGATTTGAACTTTCCTCAAACCCAAATGGCCTCCAAGATTTGCTTCACAGTGGCCTATTCAAGAGTAGATATCGTTAGACCACACCAATAAACCAACTGACTCGATATTAGGGCTGGTTCTAGCATTAGCCCCCAAAAGAAGCACTCTCTTTTGACACTACCCTGGGAGGAGCAATGAATTAGTTTCCAAGTCCACTTGCTGGTCTCCTAATTTCCTATCTGCAAGACTTGCTTCTTTGTGCTCAAGTTGAGTAGTCTTTCAGAGTGGCTATCCTCAGAACAACATGGAAGTCCTCAGAGCAATAACTAGTGAACTGGCTGTGGTGAATCTGAGTGATGTTAGAAGTGTATGCTTGGAGGTTTTGGATGAACTCTGGTGATTCTTTAAAAAAAAATCTTTCTGTCGCTTTATTGCTTTCATTGCCCTTCTTATGCTTGTGTTGCCTTTGTTACTTAACCCCTCTTGTTCTATTTACAGGACTTTATATTTGCTTTCCTTTCTTACTATTACCACTCTAACAGGAATCAATTAAAAGGTAGTTAAAAAAATAAACACACTTTCTTTTTTTGAAGAATAAGAAGAAATTAATTTTCAGCTATCTAATTAATGTTGTGAGAAGAAATATAGTATTTCAGTTTAAAAGAGGCAGGAGAAACATAACCTTTCGGTGAACCATTCAGTCTTACTTGAATCATAATTTAAAACCTCTTAGCCAAGAGGCTTTTTGGCACAAGACTGATGTCTACAATCAGAATTCTGTCTGCAGGTATTCATAGATTCATCCAAAATCTCTCTGCCTTATGGGATTTTCAGCCCCAAAGACATGCCTTCTATTTTGATTTGATTTTTTTATATTCCATGTTAGCGAGCTTCTGTGGTCTTGATCAACTGGGGCCCACAATTTTGGCTCTTGGTGCTGCTTTTCTGGTTTCCTCTCTAATTGCTAGGAAAATGCACAGAGAGGGTAGTAAAAAGGCCAGGAAAAGTGAAGGAGGAGAGAAAGATAATTATTTAGCATAATGCTGTGTGATACTTGGTCATTTGCTACCTTAGGTCTATTGATTTGGAAGGGGAACTGCAGTGATCAAAACTTTATATGAGTTAATCACTGGCTTGCCTTCCTCAATAAGTAGATTTAAAGAAATGAGGGTATGAAAAAGTAGAAACAAATTACCAACACATTTATTTTCAGACTGACCTACCTTAACTCAAAGTTCCATAACAGCTGATAGTTTACTATACATATCAGATAAGCAGATAATTTTAGGTGCCAAAATATGTCAAATAAATTGAGTTCAGTTTATTTGTGAGTATATACATTATTGTAATATTTTTTAAACTACTCATATTTCCTGTGTATACTTGTGGATCAAGCCCATCTATGGATAAGCAGGTTCTCAAATTTCAAAATGTCATGGAAAATGTGGCTTAACTACAAATGGCCTTATATGCAAGTATATAAGGTAGTTATTTATTATTTATTTATTTATTAAATTTATATACCGCTTCTCTCCCAAGTAGGGACTCAGAGCAGTGTACAATCAACTAAAACAGAAACAATACAATGAATATCAATTAAAACAAAATTAAAATAATTAAATTGGGATATGGTTGATTCTGTCAAATTTAAAAATTATGAATTTTTGAATTACTCCCTCTTTCTCACACATACATACTTTCAGTCACTGTCAGTAAGAATACTTGATCAAATTATATTTCATAAGATGTTTGGTTCATTGGTAGTTGTAGTTATATAAATAAAATATACGATGCCATCAAAAGTGTAAAAGAACTGAAATGGAAATGGGCTGGTCACATAGCGAGAAGAAATGATGGCAGGTAGAAGTCATAGAATGGATCCCAGTTGATAAAAAGCGTTCATGAAAGAGACCTAAAACAAGATGGAGTGATGACATCAGCAAGTATTGTGGGCCAAACTTGCAAAGGAAAGCTTAGGACTGTATTGGTTGGAAACATGCAGAAGAGGCCTCCATTCTGCAGTGATAGACACACATGCTCTGAGAGCTGAATGTCTGGTTTCCGATATGCACATGCACGCCAGCCAGCTGTTCATCACGCCATGCTGGGACGCTGCGCTTCTGGAGTGCAAGAACGAGCTGCGAGGGGTGCATGCGAGGAGTGCAAGAATGGGCTGCAGAGCCAGCGGGGCTGTACAAGGCTCACGGGACGATTTGGTGTGGCTTTCCAGCACAAAGGACGGCACCCGATGACGTAAAAGTTTCATCACTACTGATCTAATGTCCATTTTGCTTGTGTGAGGTTTGACTGCTTTAGATGGTAGCAAAAATTTTCTCTAAGCAAGGAGCCACATGGAAATTCTTAGCTTGGAAGTGCTGGGATCATAATG
Source organism: Myanophis thanlyinensis (assembly GCA_017656035.1). Taxonomy (NCBI): domain Eukaryota; kingdom Metazoa; phylum Chordata; class Lepidosauria; order Squamata; family Homalopsidae; genus Myanophis; species Myanophis thanlyinensis. Next base: position 8,764 of record JAEANM010011561.1, on the reverse strand, counting down.
AGAACAACAGCCACACACATAACATTAATGTACAACCAATGTTAAGAGGTCCACATAGGAAAGACCCAAATGCTAACATTGCTGATGGATGTTCTCCCTCATTTTGAGTCTACAGGTAGTCCTCGACTTAAAACAGTTCATTTAGTGACTGTTCACATACACAACAGCACTGAAAAAATTGACTTATGACCATTATTCCCACTTACAACATCCCCATGGTCATGTGATTAAAAATTTGGATGCTTGGCAACTATTTCATATTTATGACACTTGAAATATCCTGAGTCCATGTGATCAGCTTTTGCAAACTTCTGACAAGCAAAGTCAACGGGGAAGTTTAGTTTAGTTTAGTTTATTATTAGATTTCTTGACCGTCCCTCTCCCGAGGGACTCGGGGTGGTGTACAATGAACTAAAAAGACTTAAAATACAGAAATAAATTTAAAATATAAATTAAAAAATTAACAATTTAAAATTATTTAAAATTTAATTTTTTTAAAAAAATCCAATTAACCCCAAAAATTAATGTTCGGCCAGACCGGACTGTTGGAACAAATGGGTCTTTAATGCACGCTGGAAGGTCCACAGGTCTGTAATGGTCAGATTCATTTAGCAACTGTGTTACTGACTTAACTATTGCAATGATTCACTTAACAACTGTGGCAAGAAAGGTCATAAAATGGTGCAAAACTCACTGAACAAATGTCTCACTTAACAACAGACATTCTTGGCTCCGTTGTGGTTGTAGGTCGAGGACTATCTGTGTTTTAAAACTGTAAGTAAATTTTTCACAGTAGTACCTGACAACTAAATCTGCTGTTATGTGATATTTTGTTTAGCAATAACAATCTTTGTTTGGGGGTTTTCAAAAAGAAAAATGACTATTTAGTGCAAGTAACTGATTGGGACCACAGATCATATGAAAATGGTTCCCTCCTAGCTGCAGGCTAGCAAAAACTGTCTCCAGTGAAGCAATTAAACTATTTCTTTCCCCTGTTTTTAATTTGATTTATATGAATGTTAGTTATGGTTTGTTAACTGTCACACAGGGAAATGTTTAGCTCCAGGGTGATTAATAAAACTTAGAAGTAAATAAAAAAAGTTTAAACTCTGGAGAAGATGAAACCCACTTACTGATGCAAATGGAAATTTTCTTATAAAGGTAATTACAAGCTTGCTATTGAGTTATCAGGAAAACACTGGAGAAGGGAATATTTAAACTTTCCTCCTTATTTGCTGTTGTTCCAATGAGAACCGTTCAGCACTAATGAATTTAGTATTAATTAAAGTCAGCTTTGGTTCATAAGCACCCAAAAGAAAATCTAATTTGACTCCAGATCTCAAATACAAGTATTTTCCTTGCAGTTTTCTGAACATTACATATATCTATAGCAAACATACAGAAATGGGTGTAAGAGGTTGCTAAAATGTTAGTCTTATATTTATTAACTTTGTGAATGATGGCAGATTGTCTGTAGGAGTTGGTCAGACTATTTGGATGCATGTTTTTTATCTGGAGGTTCTTTAGGAAAAGTGGTCTTGAGTTTTCAAAAGTTTACACACTTACGAGACTTCCAGGAGAGGAAGATCTCCCCAAGTGGGATGTCTGCTGCTCCAGAGTTCATATTTTGTTGGCGGTTTTATAGGCAACTAGCTCTCTTTAAAGCAATGCATGCGGGTGATGTCATGAATATGCCACATAGTATATGGTGTCCTCTGGTGACAATTGATGTATAGCTTTCTCCTCTCATAAAAATCCAATATCTGGCCAAACAAAGCCCAGCTGGAGTTGTGAAATCGGTAACTAGAAAATAGTCTGTGTTGCAAGATGAATGTAGACCAGTGTTTCACAACCTTGTCAGTTTTAAGTTGAGTGGACTTCAGCTCCCAGAGTTCTCCAGCCAGCAAGGGAATTTGTTGAGAGTTTAGCTTCAAAATATTGTTTACTAGTAACACAGAATCACAAAAACCAAGTTCATAAAACATGCAGATTATTTGTATTAAGGCGTACACTCTAGTATGATGTAAATGTATGAAGCATTTGAATTGACTGCAAAGTTTTGGACATTCTGTTAATCCCGCAGAGGTAATTTCCATTAATCGCCAACTCCTTGCCTTACCCTAAATAGGGGGTGCATCCACAGACTTGCTAACTGCAAGCATGGTGATGCCCATTTGTTGTTTGCAAAGGACAGCTGGGGTGACATGATAGCAGTATTCCAGTAGTTGAGGGACTGCCACAAAGAAGGGGGCATCAATTTATTTTCCAAAGCACCAGAAGGCAAGACAAGAAACAATGGATGGAAACTAATGGAGGAGAGAATTAAGGAGATATTTCCGAATTAACCAATGGGACTGGTTGCCTTCAGGAGTTGTACAATCTTCATTACTGGAGGTTTTTAAGAAAAGATTGGACAGCCACCTATCTGAAATGATATAGGGCAGTGATGGCAAACCTTTTAGAGAGCATGTGCCCAAACTACAAGTCTCACACATGTGCACGCACACACACATGCAGTGGAGACCCAAAGACAAGCTGGCTGGCAAGAGACAACATCTTTTTCTTTTGTGAGAAGTTGGAATTGATTGACTTTTTTCTTTTTAGTCCCACAAACTTCTGTTTCCCTGCAAACAACCGCAAGGAATGCCATGGAGAAATGCAGTGGAGCTGAGTTGGGGTGACGGTGAACGTACCCACAGAGAGGGCTATGAGTGCCACCTCTGGCACATGTGCCATAGGTTCGCCACCACTGCTATAGGGTCTCCTGTCTGAGCAGGGGGTTCGACTAGAAGACCTCCAAGGTCCCTTCCAACTCTATTTTGATTGATTTGACAGGTTCTTGTGAAAAAAAATATTTTTCTCATCCCCAGTCAAGTGTGGCAGCAGCCTAAAATTTTCCCTAGCTGTTCCAATATGTGGTATTTTTCTAGTCAAACATAAATCTTGCTCAAATGATCTAAGATGCTTCATTCACAATATTGGTGATGATATGGTCAGTGGCTGTCATAAGGCAAGTGTCTATTGAGTGGTTGAGGCTGCTGTGTGTTGGGTCCCTCTACTCAGTGAATGGGCACTACCTTCACAGCCATTGTGGCTTTGGCTGCAGGAAAAACCAGCAACCTAGTTACTTCTGCACTGATATCTGCCCTTGTAATGCCTGGCCTGAGATTTATGAAGTACAAGGCAGACATTATACAGGTTCTTTATATTCACAGGTTGGTGGAAGATGACTAGACCTGTTGCTAAATAAATGTCAAAAGGCCAATAGACATTTTTGGGGAAAAATCAGTCTAAAATGAGAAATATAATAAGCACATTAAAGGTTTGTTTGCTGCTTCTGCCAACAGAGGGTTTTGGATGATGACAATTCCTACTGTTATTACTATGGGAAGGAGACAATTCCATTTCGTGTGAGGAGTAGGTAACACCATTGTACCTACTCCACTTCTGGATACTGATGACTGCTTGCAGCCACTAATTGTCTGTTTCTTCGCAGCACAGCTTCACTGGAGTGAAATTAAGCAGAGCCGTAAAATCTTTGTACTTGGTTTTAATTAATTTTATTGTTGTTTGCTAGCCAGAGTCATTTGTTTGAGATGGGTGGTTATAGAAATTGAGTGAATAAAATAAACAAAACACACTTACTTCACATGCATGAAGGAAAATGCATTTCCATTTGGGAAAAAAATAATAGGCAATTAAAATTGTAGTTAATACCAAATGGCTTTTCTGACTTGCTAAAGACCCCAGTTCTCCATGATTAAAACTCCATGAAATAGAAATTCAATTTGAGGCAGAAAGGTCACTTTACAGAAAGTTTGATGGATCCTTGTAGCACATAAAAGCAACCACTGGATTTGCAGGTATTTATTTCAAAACAGGAATCAGTTACTTATGAAAGGCAAATTGAGTCAAGGTCAACTATGTCAGTCAGAGGGACTTGGTAGTCAAAAAGATCCAAGCAACCAGCGAACATCTCTGAACATATAGAGCAGAAAAAACAATAATAATCAAAATAATATATGGCAAACTGGAGTCATATAAATATTGTGGCCGAGAAAAAGCAAGCACATGTGTGTGATTATAGGAAGGTATCCACAGAATGAGCCAGTAACACTCAATCATTTATGTTCTACAAAATATAGCATAGAAGGAAACTAGAGGTTTTTTAAATGTACAAAATAGTACAAAAGTGTAGAAGGAAAGATTGCAAGGAGTCTTTCAGCCATTTCCCAGAATAGCTTCCATGTAGATGTCATACTTTTCTCTTCTTAAAAGTAAAAGCACCAGTCTGACCACCTCAAAAGGGGGGAAGAGGAAGAATATCTATATATTTTAATCAGGGGTGGAATTCAGATTTTTTTACTACCAGTTCTATGGGCGTGGTGGGCATGGCTGGGGGGGGGTCATGTGACTCGGTGTGCACTTTCTGTAAGCAGGGCAATAAAGATTAGGCTAGAAACAACACCAGAATGTTTTTTTCCTGCCTTCCTTACAGGATTAACCCTGTAAAGTGGAAAAAAAACCCAAAAGGAGATCTCCTTTAAAAACCAGTTCTCCCAACTGCTTAGAAAATTTACTATCGGTTCTAGCGAACCTGCTAGAACCTGCTGAATTTCACCTCTGATTTTAATCCTTCAAAAAGGGTATATTACTGGGTAAGATTATATAAAATATAACTAGACCACCTGTGCCCATTGAGTCATCATTTCAGCAATATTTCCTTGCTTAAACGGAGATATAGAACGATCACAAAAAAAGCAGTGGGAACAGAGTTCTGACTTTCTCCCCATTGAGGTTCCTTGTAAGAAGGTGGCAGGGAGACTGGAAATGATGATCAAGTGACTGTGAATGACTTAGATAGTATGGCTGTATAGGAGCACTGAAGTTGCCCAAATGTTGCCCATGAGAGTCATACTGTATGTCCCAGATTTTGGATGCATTCTGTAAATTAGCCCATTTGAAGAATGTTGATACAAAAATTGTTGTCCTGGGATGCACCATTTCATACAACTTAAGCTGACAAACACACACCATAGTTTTGCTAGTATATAGATACATTGTAGTTGTTGTAAACATGCAAGGTATTTAGACGTATGAATAATATGAGAAATTCAATTGATTAACTATATTGGTTCAGTAGGAGTTCCTAGAAAGTCGATCTGTTATTGATGTGATGTTGTACAACTCTGCATCTCCCTTTACTTTTTAATTGGGATTCTGTTCAACATCTAGTGAAAACTTTTGGGCAATGCACCAAAGTGCAGTTTTGTCCACAACTTCAGCCTGTTGTTTCTTAAAGAACTGCAAGAGTCCCTTTGCAATGCTGTAAATTGAGACTAAGTGCTACAAACAGCTTCAAAATAAGGGAAAGTTTACTTTTCTTTTCTTTTCTTTTTTAAAATGCAATTTATTGCTACAAATAGTAATAGAGTAGATGATCAAAGGAAAAAAACATTTAATGAGAGAATAAAAATATATGCTCCCTCTAGACATCAAGGCTTCAGACATTTGTGAAATCTCTTAGAAGGTCTGGTTTCTATCTCTCAGTGTAAGGCTTTGTTTTTATCATTAAAACTGGCTTTCAGATAGGACTCACTTTGAACCTTAATTTGTCTTTATATTATTTCAAAATATTATTTATGTGTTTATAAATGTTGGCAGAGGTACTCTTAGGTTGTCAGCATTTGGGAGGCTATTCATAATACAGGCAAGTCCAGATTAATGACAGATACCCTTTGATATACTGATCCACATTTTCCTCGTGTCTGCTAAATTTAGGGCGATTGTACAACATGCAAACGATCAAGCTACAAAATGGCAGCATGTATATCAGTAGCGTGCTCAGTTGCCTCGCCTTTCAGCCACTGTATACCTCGAGAAAGGGATCTTTTGATGGCCTTTTGTGATGAAATCTTGGAACCATTTGGCGACCCAATGAAGGATGTGGTCTATTCTTTTCAAAAAGGCCAAGGTTTCACATGTTTATTTTGGCTCCTCTGAATCAAAGCCTGCTGTGATTTCACTATACTTAAAGTTAACAATCTGTGTTACGCTCACTGCATTGAGTTGCTCAGGTTTCCTCCTCCTCTCACCAAAATATTTGCTAGAGAAGTAGTAGTAAAAGCAGGGAAGTAACCCAAGCCTTTGCAGTTTGTAACCTATGCTATTACTACACTGATTGCAACAGCAATGATCTGAGACCAATCTTTTTTTTTGATGATCATCTGAAATCCTTATAAATATTTTCATTTTAATGGCTGAAGCCATACTTATGTCTTTGGGTTTTTATGCTGCTAAGATTAGTTGGACTCATGACAGCTTACACTCAAAATAAGATGCCGGTAGTAGAAGCATATATTAAAATACACAATCAATAACAAACATTAAACAAGGCATATTGTGCTTATGCATGGTATTAATCTCAAAACAACAAGTTAAAGTCCTTTTACAATCAGCATTTTCCTCATTTTGACTATCAAGGAAGTAAATAGACTTTCCTGTTCCTGGTTGATGAAAGCCTTTAGAAATGTGACAACCAGGTGAGTTCAGGCAGTAAAAAACTCTGGAGGGACATTTCCAGGACCTTTTAACGAGGCCCTCCTTAAAAAAATTCATCCTGGAATGGGACAACTTGCTGCAGCCAACTCTCCATGGACCAAATTGCTATGTCCAACTCACTGCAGGACAACTTGCCATGGTCAATCCACAAGTGACCATTCAACTATTCAATTTTAATAATTTAAAATAATTTTTAAAATATTTTAATTGTTGTCATTCACATTTCATTTTTTCCTTCCGTTGACATCCTTTCTTTAATGATTCAATTCCACTATTTTTTCCCCGATATTACTGTAATTCTTGTCCCATGTTGAGTTTTCCTCACGGCCTTGGTGATTTGTCCCAGGATGACTTGGCTGTGGCAAATTGAGTTGCAGTGAGTTGGCTCTGGTGAGTTGTCATGTATGACCCCTTTCATCCCAACTGTCTCGATAATTTTAAGCTGCCTAGAGTCGCTTCGGCGAGATGGTGAGAATATGAGTTTGGTAAATAAATAAATAATGACACCCCCCCCAAATTGCCATTAATCTTAATCTGAAAGAGAAGCAGAATTTGGTGGTATCATTCATTCTTGCTCCATCAGCAACTACTTCTGAGAACAACCCAGTGGGTGTCAACTGATGGTTGAAATCTAGTGTGAGGTATGAGAAATCTGGAAATATTATAACCAATGCTCCCCTCTCAAGTCTTAAAACTACTCTTTTTTATATTTTTACCATAGTTCCATTACGTTACTTTGTCTTTCAAGCATAATATTTATAACTATAGACACCAAGCATCTGTAGTGCTTTACTCACCAAAGGGGATTAATTAACATCAGCTACATTTAGTTTAAAGGTTCACTTCATATCACAACTGCTACATTGTTCTGTCTTGTTAAATTTTTGAATCTGTCCCTAAGTGGAAGTGGTTTTCTTGTAACTTAAGAAAGAAGAAAATCAGTAATGTATTTTGAATGTAAAGAGGGATTGTTGCAAGTGTGTGTACCTACAGGAGAACAGGATGATGTTTCTTCTCAAGCAAATACACCCGGCAAAATAATGTGTATAGTTGCAGTATGTTTCAAATGCTTTATTTACTGTGAGCAATTTCATCCAGAATCATGGATTTCATATTCAGCTTTTTTTGTAAACCACTGTCAGCCCTTATGGAGTGGATGACATGGAAGTGCTGTAAATAGTGAATGAATTCACTTTAGATAGATTAGATTAATTAGATTAGATTTTCGGAGACTAAACATACTTAACCAAGTGAATGCAATTATAATAAAAATGGGGAAGCATAGGGAACATGCAGAACCTTGAACAATGAATTGCAATAAGTATACAATATCATATGACACATAATATTTATATAGATATAGTTCAGATTGCAAGACTATATCATAAAAGCCACCAACAACTCTTGGCAACAGAGCAGAATTTTGCTAGCCTTCCCCAAAATGTTTTTTTTTTTTTGAGGGGAACAAATCATAAGGCATACATAAAACCTATCCAATCCTATTTTTAAATGTATATTTTCATGACTTAATTTTACATATATCCATCCTAGCATTTTTTTTTAAATATATACAACTTAATTCATTACGTCCTAGTGATCGTCACTCATGTCTTCATTGCCACTTAACTGGACTAAGTAAGGCAAGGTGTTGTATATGGCCCCAACTTTTGATAATGTGAACTGGTGGAGATAGTGGCAAGGAATTTGGACAGCCACTTGTCTGAAATGATATAGTGTCTCCTGCGTGGGCAGTGGGTTGAATTAAGAGATCTCCAAGATCCCTTCCAACCCTGTTATTCTGTTTCTGTAAAAATATGCCAACATCAGAGTATAACACAAATTCTCAAGTTGTTTCATTGTTATTGGAATAGACCTGGCCCCAATAAATGCTGGTTATTACAGTATTGTTAAAGCCCTATAGCATTAAGACTGGAAAATCTCTGAGAAGAAGAATCTGTCTATCTGGTCTAGACATTTACAGAGTCTCCCTTTTTTTGGAAGGCCCATGGGGCATGGACCAGGCAACAAGCCTTCTCAATGATGATCCCTGTTCTTAGGAATATCCTGCCCCCAGAAATATGGACGGCATAGCCCTATATTCCTATATACTGTAGCAGTGTTTCTCAACCTTGGCAACTTTAAGATGTTTGGACTTCAACTCCCAGAATTCCCCAGCCAGCTGCTGGCTGGGGAATTCTGGGAG
>JAEANM010011560.1:0-15209 GCA_017656035.1 Myanophis thanlyinensis | reverse complement strand
AGATGTATGTTTTGTTTTGTTTTTTATGTTATGTAGGTTTCTTTTTTGTTTTTTCTTTAATGTTATGTGTTTTTTTGGTGTGTGTATGTGTCTTAAAATAAAAAATTCTTTAAAAAAAAAAAGAAGGCGCCGCAGACACTCAAAACAGCTGATTTAGGTGAGTAAAAAAAACGGAGTGCGTATAAGTAAGAATAGGGGCTCGGGCAGGTGGGCGGGGCCAATTTCAAACCTCTACTACTGGTTCTGCTGAACTGGCTAGAGCCGGCTGAATTTCACCTCTGGTCCTGGGTGAAAAAGGGTCCACATGGTTGAGAGAAAGAGATTTTATACCCTCCCTTGGGCTACGACCTTGTTTCCTGTTCCTGTGGCAAGGGCAAGTATCCTGATTGGTTGTAGACTCCCATGTGGCCATGTGGGGTAACTTTGTAGGCTTGGCTGAACTTTGCTGAGTGATGTAAAGATGGGGGTTGTTTGTGGCAGAATGTCTTTGCCCTGAAAGATAATCCCATCATCCAAGTCTTTGTTTTGTAAATAAACTCTGAGGGGGAGGCAGGGAGTTGAGACTCTGAGTTTGTCTTTGGAAACATGTTTCTAGCATTTTTCATTCTCCTAGGAGAGGGGTGGTTGCTCTTACTACACTCTGTTTGTTTCATTGATTAAATCTCCAGAAGCTCCTCATTTTAATCCTAGGTGAGGAAAACTTCAACTAAGGATACTGGGTTTTCACACTTTCAGATAATCCCAAACTTTCTCTTAAAATGTAGAAATATTAAAGGACGGCTTTCATTAATCTTGGACTTTTGATTAAATATTCTTATAGCCTTAGTGTTAACATTAATATTTCAAAAATACATTATTGGAAGATTTCTTGATTTCCATTTGGAATAAAAGCCATCACAGAATGATATCTGAAAATGGATTCAGAGAACAATAACAACAAATGTAAATGAGGTGCAAAGATTCTATAAATGCTGAAGATATAAGTCAGAAAGTCTCATTTGCATTAATGTGAAAGTATTATGGTGCAGTTTTGTCCTACCAAAATAATCTTTGTGGCCTGGCAACTGTTTTCTTTTTCTTGCTTTCCCCTTTTTCACTGCATACAATATAAATAGAAACCATCTTGTTATAAAACAATTAAAACATAGAGGATAAAGGACCACACAATGTGCCTTTCCCCCATTATTTGCAGTCCTACTATGCTGAGACAGAATGTGAATTAGGAAACACTAATTTTTGATGGGTCGCCAGAATCTGGTCATTTCAAATACCATGAGAACATGACACAAACTCTTCTGATAATGCCAAAAAATATGCATTCCAAATAGCCTGTTCCCTAGAGTGGCCTTTGGAGCACTCACCAAAAACATGGAGCAATAACATTGCCCCCTTATGTTCTCTAATAACTAATAGCTTAATTATCATAGATTTGATTTACGTAATCCCCCTGTAAAGCTAAATTGAAAATCTTATATTCTATGCAGGGAGATGGGTGGTTAAGGAATAAGAAATATAAGCAAACAAACTTCTTTAGATGACACTAAGCTTTCATCTCTCTCTATTTCTGAAAGTGACTTGTATATTTATTTGTATATCACCTTTATTATTTTTACAAATGAGGCAGTGAACATACCCAACACATCTTCCCCTTCCTCCTTTCCCCACAACAACAACCTTATGGGATTGAATGGGCTGAGAGAGAGAGAGGGACTGGCCCAAAGTCACTCAACTGGCTTCCATGGCTAAGGCAAAAATTGAATTCACCATCTCCTGCTTTCTAGCCTGATGTCTTAACCACTGGACCAAACAAACCTTTCCCTTCATGCATCATTTTAGATAACTCTAAATTTTCTGTCCCCTCTTATTAGTCTGTATCTTTAATTGAAAAGTTTCACATGTTTATAAATCTCCCCTGCCCTTTGATAACTTTTTCTATATTCTTTCAAAAACTACAATGCCTTTTCAAAAATATTACTTTTCTGCAGTATTGGTACTATAGGACAAAATGTACCGGTCCTACAGCACGGTGCAGTATTTGTAGTATGAATCATTTATTCCATTATATATAAAAGCATGATTTTATTTTCAATTCAGTAAGTTTCATAGACATCATCACTAAGAAATTTACATATTTACAGTTTGGCCAACATCTCTTTCCTGGGAATCACTGGTGGCTCAGATTCATTAGTAAAGATATAACTTAATTACATGCAATATTTACCCAAATATTTGGCAACTTATTTTCTTGTCATTCATTCAGTATCTTTTTAGTTTCATTTATGTTCTTCTCTGTTAAAATATAATTAACTCTTTGGGGCAGGCATTTCTTTCTTCCTTTTCTTCTTTCATTCAGTCACTCCATAAATATTGTTGATAGTAATCTTGTACCCTTGAAGGTATTACTTGAAATAAATAATATGCATAGCTACATTAATTTAAATTCCATGATTGTAAATGTAGGCTATTATTTTTAGATCTTTGAAGCATTTGCCATACAAAATTCCCAGATATAAATGTATGAAGTTTTTTAAAATCAGTATATAATTAGTTACATCAGTTTTGATACTCTTTTGAAATAAATTATGACAGCAATGATAATCTGGTTGGAGAAATGAGTGATCAGTCAATTCATGCTTTGTGATGGTTTCCCTAAAAAACAAATACTATATTTGTCTTGTTTCTCTTTTTTAAAACAAACATTGTACTATGATTTTGGTGCATGAAGAATCTTAACGGTTCTTGAAAGAGCAAGTTATTAAAAACAAAAGCAGATATCCTATTCTTGCTTTATAGAAAATAAGCACTGTTTATAATAACCTTCTATAGTTTCTGACTTTTGGATTTCTTTGCCTTTTGTTCAATACTGCTGGTTTTGATTCTGAGTACCAAAGTTATTCCAAGTTTTCTTTTTGTCTTTTTTAGCATGTCATTTATAAATGATCATACTTTCGTCTGCACCTTGGGAATATATGACTCTTTATCTTCCCCACTGGTGAAGATAAAATTTATATTTGTTTTCAGAGGGCCAGATTTTAGAACAGTAAAATATGTGCGAATTTATATTGTAGAATTAATCTTACAGCTGCAAAAAACTTTCTCAGTCTGTACATCCTATGATCCAGTATATTGGAATTGTATATTATTATGAACTAGGGGATGATCAAACTACCCTTCTTAAGTTCTTACTTACAGTTACAGCAGAGGTGAAATTCAGCAGGTTCACTAGAACCAATAGTAAATTTTCTAAGCAGTTCGGAGAACCGGTTGTTAGAAGAAATCTCCTTTTGTTTTTTTTCCACTTTACAGGGTTAATCCTGTAAGAAAGGCAGGAAAGAAAGATTCTGGTGTTGTTTCTAGCCTAATCTTTATTGCCCTAAGTTACAGGAAATAGAGCTGTGCAAATCTCAAAAGAAGTTTTAATGATACGTCAAGCAAAGAAAGCTCCTTTGCAAAACAGCAAATCATCTTGCTTTTAAGGGTGATCTAAATGATTGCTATATTTTTCCCCTCCTCCTTTGGAGCAGTGGTGGAATTCAATTTTTTTTACTACTGGTTCTGTGGACGTGGCTTGGTGGACGTGGCTTGGTGGGCGTGGCTGGGGAAGTCATGTGACTGGGTGGTCAGTTTCTGTAAGCAGGGCAATAAAGATTAGGCTAGAAACAACAGGAGAATGTTTTTTTCCAGCCTTCCTTACAGGATTAACCCTGTAAAGTGGGGAAAAACAAAAGGAGATTTCTTCTAACAACTGGTTCTCCAAACTGCTTAGAAAATTTACTACCAGTTCTAGCGAACCTGCTAGAACCTGCTGGATTTCACCTCTGCTTTGGAGCACTACTCACTTGGATGGATTGCCTGCTGTTGAAGAAGATGCAGACTGGTGGACTTCTGGGAACATAAGGAGATTGCCCATGGTTTGTGCTGAAGGTAGCCAGCCTGGATTCTCCTTGTGTCCTACCAAAGGTCTTCCAAGATGAGTAACTTTGGAGTGAACACTTAACTTACATAATTAAGACTGAGCTTTCCCCAAATCAAAAATGTTGGTGGTCACTGTGTAAGCATCACAACTTGTCTTTTCACAATGTCTTGCCACTTTGGTAAATGGTAAAGAGGACGCATCCATAGCATTGCAGAGAGCAAGGGCCAGCTCCTGCAACAATCATGCGGAAGAAACTGAACCCATTTGAATTGTTTCATGAGAGTGAATTGGGAAGTTTCTTCACTAACCAAACTAGTAACGGGAACTACAATTAAGAATAGGTGAGACATTTGTTATATTTCAGATTGGATGTACCAAATTTGCATAGCTGAAACCTAGAAGCACCTCAGAAACAATTACGGTACTCTGTAATATTGACAATTACCTAAATTTAATTTAGTTATCTGAATTAACTATCTGAATAATTTGGTTGTCTCAATATTCTTAGGAAAAGTATGGTTTTATTTATCATTTATATGTTTTTTTAATATTTAAAGCAAATTATTCCAATAACTTAAATGAAGAAACTTTATAATAAAAACTTTCTTTTGAAGAACATTTGCTTGGAAAAATGTTATTAAGAAAGTGGGTACACCAATGCAGATGTGGATAAATGCTCAAGAAAATGCTGATGAGTTTTTGAGCTGATTTAATGAAAGCAAACTGGCATGGAAAATGGTTGAACATTGGAGCCATTCAATATTCAAAAGAAGCGTTCAGAACAATGCTATACAAAATGCAGTTAGTTTGGGTGAAGTAATCCTCAGTAAATTAAATATATACAATAATGTGGAAGCGCCTTTGAAGCTGCCACACTAATCTACCAGAGGCAATGGCTGCTTTAAGGCTTGAAGAAGAGTTGGTCTCACGTGTCACTGAATTTTGGAAAGAATCCTTTGGATACTTTCCCTAGGCCCAGTGAATATAAGTTTGGAAAAATAAGAAACAGGTTTGATAGAGAGCTCTGCTGAGTTACATGTCTTGAGATTGCATCTGACTTTTAGTTTGGTTCCTGTTCTTCATAATAACGAATGGGTAAGCCAGTTTTGTGGGAACCTAATTCCTATGGAACACTCACAGGATTTAAAAATGGTACTGTTTGTTCCAGGACACTTGTTTTGTGCCTGAACTCATGGCTATAAATCACATTTCTGTTAAGACTGTTTACTGAGAGCTGCAATATGTGTTTTTTTAGTAGTTACAGCACTAATCTAAGCTAAAAATGCCTGTTGGGTTTTTTTTTTAAACAGTGCACTTTTCAAATGTCCTTTTGGCAATTAAGTGATCAAAGCCATTTTGTGGAATTAGCATGCAGTGGAGTAGACTGGTTTGTAAAATTCTGCCAGTAAAATAAAATAGAAATTGTAAAACAAATTTGATTGTAATACTTCTAGTTATTTTAATAAGTTTCGCAATCTGCAATACCCCTCCCCCCCTGTCTAATGTGCCATGCTTTCTTGCCTTCTTATATATTAATTACTTCAACATGTGTGCCATTCCAATTCTGAACACTCCAAGTGTGCTATGTATAATAAACATTAAGTACAGTACTAGTTGGCTATTATAACATAACACAATGTAACCTAAGAATGACGGGGCCTGATGTTACACTATTTGGGTAGCTGGTTCTTCAAGTGCCCCTACATGTTTCTCCAAGAAGTCATATTTTCAAAAATGCATTAGAGAGTGGATGATCTGAATATCCAGGGGTAGACTGTTCTTGGGGTGGGGGACACCACTGGGATGCTTTACATAAGCAGCCTACAATAAACTCTTGCCAGAGCCACCCTTTCCATTTCTGATTTTTAAAGTGATTTAAAATTTTAACACACACTCTTGCCTCCTTAGGTGCCAGTTCTTGGCTGTAGAAGACCCACTGACCAAAGGGACCTTTTCCATAGCTTTTTTCTCTCTCCTCTTTTTCTCTCTCTCTCTCCCTCTTCCTCTTGCATGTTTTTCAAGTGGAAAAGTGGAAATAAGGAAGAAAAAGGTTCTTCTTTCCTACTCCCAGGCAACAGAACCTCTTCTCTGTGCAAGTCATATTAAAGCACTTTGAATTGGTCCTGGAGTTTAGTTACTAGCCAGTGCGGTGATTTCAGGAATGGTATTATTCTGCTATGGAAGCCTTACTGCTGCATTTAGGACAAGCTGCATCTTCCAGGCCATCTCCAATGGCTGCTGCATGTAGAGCATGATACAGTAATCCAGTTCAGTGGTGATCGAGGCATCTCCAAAGAGTCTTGGGCCAGGTGCATCAGGCAACACTGACAAAGGTGTTCCTAGCCTTTGCTTCCACCTGCTCTTTAAGCAGTAATTATGAGTAGTTGAGAAGGTTCTCAATTCACGAACAAAGTTCTTCTAGAGCATGGGTGTCAAACTCAATCGCGTCACGTGACGTATTGAGACGTATCGTGACATTTTTTGCCTTTGTGGAGCTGGCCTACACATGATGCATTCGGCCCGCAGGCCGCCAGTTTAACACCCCTGTTCTAGAGGAGCACAACCTCATTTAGAGTAATTATTGTTATCACTGTTCCAGGACACTTGCGAATGTATAACAATTTGGTTTTGCTGGGATTGAATTAGAATCAATTAGACTGAGATAGGCAGTTATACAAATGGAATAAATAAAGAAATGAATCTGAGATTATATTGACCTATGCAGAGCCTGAATAGCCCAACAGCCTCCAGGTACCAGTTTATGCTTTCTATGGCAAGTCCAACTAAGCCTAGAATTATAGTGTACCTAACTTAGCTAAGTATCCTCAAGATACTGATAACAGTTCATTCCAAACCAATGGATGTCTCCTTTCAGTAATTTCATTTAGAAGGTAAGTAGTGAAAGAAAAAACCCTGAAACCATGAGTCATCATGCATTGGAACAAGATCTTGAAAGCTGTTCCCTAGCAACTGCAACCTGAAACTGACCACTCAGGCAGGAGCTGAACAACAGCAAAACAGGACCTCTCAGTTGAGCTGAGGAATTATGGGAGTTGAAGTCCAAACATCTTAAAGTCGCCAAGGTTGAGAAACACTGCTCTAAAGCTATGCTTCCATCACATCCCACCCCCCACTACTATGTCCAAAAATGTAAAGTTGATGAAATTGTCAAAACCTGATGGATCCAAGGAAGGTGTCTTCAGTGAAGAATGCATGCACAACTGCCTCTTCTTAAATCGGTGGCATTACTCCCTCCCAGAAAAACAAGTTGACCATTTATCTCATTCAGTTACTCACACTATATCATGCTATCTGTCAAGAACCAGCAAGATCATTACTAATCTGAAAGAGGCAGAACCCATAAGGCAATACAACATTTATTGATTCCATAGTTGCAATAAGCTCAAAAGAATCTCAGATAAAATCAGAAGACCGAGTCTTACCACATTGAATTCTATCCAGTTGGCATCCAGCCCAGTTCAACCTGCCATTATATAGAATAATTGGGAACTTCAGTCCCAATATATCTGAAGGTTGAGCTATGGGAAGGTTGATTATAAGACTTCAAAATCTGACTCTGAGGTCCTAGTGATGCAGCACTAATAATCTCTTGGCTATAGTAGAAGCAGGAACCTATTGTATCTTCAAACATCATTTATAAAAGTAGGGGAAAGGTAGTTGGAATAATCATATAAAAACTTCAATGTATTTTAAAAATATGGTTAAGCTAACACACTGTTTTTATGGAGGACAGTGTCCTCCCCACATTATAGCAATAGGGAGCATTTATTTTTCACAATGGACAAATCAGTAATCTTGCAGACAGAGGAAATGCTTCATCTCAATACTACTAAGGGTTGTGCTTAGCAGTAGAACATGTGCTTTGCAGAAGGAAGCTTCCAGAGTCAAACCCTGGCTTCTTCAAAAAGAAGAAAAGGAAAAGATTCCTGTTACAACTGGTTTTATTCAGTTGGATGTGATTGATTTATTAGCCTCACTTGGTTCTTAACCTTTACTCAATCATATTAGTATGCAATACTGATGCAATATTGTTCATGTCCTGGTATAAAGAGAATGAAATCATAAAAGACACACAGTAAAAGACACACTGCGACTCATTTGGCATCCAGTGAAGGTCATGCTTCCAATGAAAAGCAACCCAAAATGAATGAAATCAGAGTGGAGCCGTAGCTCAATGGTGGAAAACATATGTTCCTTATGCAGACTGTGGTGGTTTGGGTCCCCAGTATTTCCTGCTAAAAAGGATCTCAAGGGTAGGGCTATGAAAAAGCTCTGGCTGAGATTCTGTGTGATTTGGGCAAATATATACTTTTTCTAATTTTGTTTACAGACATTTTAAGCAATGAGAATGTTTTTCAGTGACAATGAATGAGAGAAACCATTGACAGTATTTCTGCATGTGATCAGAAAAATCCAAACTTAGCTATGCTGATTATTTATACTCATGTGGAGAATCATTCAGGGAATTCAAGTTTGCTTTTCTACTTTAAAGTAAGATAACAGGCAAATAGAATGTTTAATAATAAAGGAGAATATTTGTTGCTCAGGTAGACATGAGAAGGTTGACATTGAAGGACATTGTTATTTTCTGTTTGGCTAGTGAAGATACTTATTGAATGCTCGAAGATAATGATGAAAGTTCCATCACTATTTTCTTCTTCCCCAAATATAAAAATATTACTTAGAAAGCTGTCCCAAAGGTGTTTTTTCAAGAGGCAATTAGATTTTTCACTAGCACTGATAGTGTTACCTAGTTTGGGTAATGAAAGGTCTGCAAGAAAACAAGCAAGCTCAGAATGTTTAATTCATGCATCAAAAGGACATACTGTACTGTAGCTGTGTTGGGTTTCAAGGAAATTCCTCATACTTTGGAATATAGATTGGGTAATTTCAAGCAAATTATTATTACTGTTTATTGTTTATTGACAGGATTTCTATACCGCCCCTCTCCTGAAGGACTCGGGGCGGTGTACAGCCTTCTAAAACAAATCAACAAAAGTTAAAATATCAATTAAAACAAATTAAATAAGTTAGCCGAATAAAATTGGAATACCAAAATAAGAAGTTTAAAAGTTTAAAAATTTAAAAATTTAAAATTCAGCAATTTAAAATTTTAAAACCCCTAAGGTATTAGGCCAGACCAGCTAGCTGGAAAAAATGGGTTTTTAGTGCACGCCGGAAGGCCTGGAGGTCCACAATGGTCCGAATCTCCGGGGGCAATTCGTTCCATAGGGAGGGCGCAGCCACAGAGAAGGCTCGTACCCTCAGGGCTGTCAGATGGCACTGTCCCAACAGTGGAACCCCGAGGAGGCCTGCCCTGTGGGAATGCATCGGTCAATTGGAGGCTGATGGTGGCAACAGGCGGTCCCGTAAGTACCCGGGTCCCAAACCATGGAGCGCTTTAAAGGTAAGCACCAACACCTTGAATCGCACCCGAAAGGCCACAGGAAGCCAGTGCAGCTCGCGCAGGAAAGGTGTAATACGGGAGCTCCGAGGAGCTCCTGTAATCACCCGTGCGGCCGCATTCTGCACTAACCGCAGCCTTCAGATGCTCTTCAAGGGGAGCCCCATGTAGAGAGCATTGGCATAGTCTAGATGGGAGGTCACAAGGGTAGAAGTGACTATGTGAAGAGTGCCCCGATCCAGAAAAGGCCGCAACTGGGCAATCCTACAGACCTGATAGAAGGCCCCCCTGGAGACGGCTGCGATATGTTCTTCCAATGACAGCTGTACATCCAGGAGGACACCCAAGTTGCGAGCCCCTTCCATGGGGGACAAAGTTTCTCCCCCCAAGGCCAGCGATGGAGAAAGGGCACAACTGGGCAATCCTTCGAACCTGGCAAAAAGCCCCCCTGGAGATGGCTGCAATATGTTCTTCTAATGACAGCCGTACATCCAGGAGGACACCCAAGTTGTGAGCCCTCTCCATGGGGGACAACATTTCATTCCCCACGGCCAGCGATAAAGTGAGCTGGCTGTATCTGGGCACAGGAAACCACAGCCACTCGGTCTTGGCAGGATTGAGCTGGAACCTGTTTTGACCCATCCAACTCCTCATGGCCTCCAGGCAATGGCCCATCACTTTGACGGCTTCGTTGGGGTGGCTTGGGGTGGAGATGTACAGTTGCGTATCATCAGCGTACTGATGAAAACTCACCCCAAAGCCATGGATGATCTCACCCAGTGGCTTCATATAGATGTTAAACAGCAGGGGGGAGAGCACTGACCCCTGAGGCACCCCACATATTAGGGGCCTCGAGGTCGATCTCTGCCTCCCCGCCAACATGAATTGCGAGCAGCCAGAGAGGAAGGCAGAGAACCACCGCATCACGGTGCCACCTACTCCCAATCCCTCCAACCGCTGCAATAAGATACCGTGGTCGACAGTATCGAAAGCCGCTGAGCGGTCTAATAGGACCAGGATAGAGGAATAACCCCTGTCCCGAGCCCTCCAGAGATCATCAACCAACGCGACCAAAGCCATCTCCATGCTGAAACCGGGCCTGAAGCCCGATTGGAGAGGATCCAGATACAAATTAGGGTTTTTTTCTCCAAAAAGTTCAGTGATTCAGTTTGTCACTACTGTGACAAACATGTTTAAAAATGAGATAAATTTCCCTTTTCCCACTTATAATGACTTGCCAGGCTTTATATATTGGTAGCACTTCTTTTTTCTTAAGGTCAAACAAGGTTTCCTCAACCTGGTTATTTTAAGATGTGTGGACTTCAACTCTCAGAAATCCACAGACAGGTTAAACAAGCTTGTTGTAGGCTGTACACCACCTCGAGTCCTTCGGGAGGGAGGTGGTATAGAAATTAAATAAAGATAAAGATAAAGCTTGTGAAATACCGGTTTCTGATGCCACTTTTTTCATTTATGTCTTTAATTGCATTGCAAAGAGTCATTGCTGAGATGGTCAACCATATCAATGGAATAAACAAACAAATAAATGAATACATATTAGTATTTTTCCCTCTCTCCATCTTTCAGTGAAGTGGGAAAATCTAAGAAGCTTCACAAAATTTGGCCAATATACATGAGCCACAGAAAAGAGAAAGCCTGTAATGCAGTGAGCTCTCTCCATATCTTTCTGGCACAGCTAAAGATCTGTATTTGTGATATAATAAAACAAACTAACCTTTCTCTACTTTTTCTTGAATTCCCAAAATTTGTTTACTCGAGCAGTTCTCAGAATATTTCTTGTCCTGAAAAAGATTCCTTGCTACAAAATGCCTTAGTTCAGCAAACTTTTCAAGATTTTTCCATCTGATGTATAGCAACTGATTTATAGTGTTGGTATAATTTAACTTCTATCTTCTGCATCTCTATAAGAACAGAAACAACTTTCTAAGTATTCTATGAGCTGAAGAAGCTTCTTGGATGAGAAGCAAAACATCTTCAAAGAAAAATCAGAAAGTCCAGTTGCCTCTTGAAAAAGCTTCTTTGGGACAACCTTCTAAGTAATATTTTTATGCTCCAGGAAGAAGAAAATAGTGATGGAACTTTCATCATTATCTTCAAGCATTCAACAAATATCTTCACTGACCAAACAGAAAATAATAATGTCCTTCAGTTTCCGGTAGTAGTAATTCAATAGCAATGAAAAGCTATTAAGATAAGGAATGACAGGGAGTGATGGAAAATGCAGATAGTGTTCCAATATCAGTTGAAGATCAAAGAAATATGTCTCCAATAACGTAATGTTTAACACTCCCATATGCTTACTCTTCAATCTTACGCAATCTCATGTGTTAATCTACGACTGCTTTGTATAAATTTACAATCTTCATATATCTTCCTTTAATTGTGGACAATATTTCTATCCCTAGTTTTAACTTTGTTTTTTAAACTGTAAATCTTTGAAGAACTTAAATCATATACATATCATACATGTATAATAATCCCTAATTGGATTATTATAAATTACAGAGATCTTTCAAGCAGTCTTGTTAAAGAGTCAAAGCTATGAAAAGTTAATGTACAGTAATGGAGTTATCCTAGATCTTTAATATAAAGATGTCATTGCAAATCTATGTTAACTCTAATCTCTCATCACTTCTCTTTTAGCGTCTCTTGTAACCGTAGACAAGAATTTGAATCGTGTTCTGTAATTACTGGTATGTAATCTAGAATAATCTTAGTGTTGTATTTATTGATTATAATCATATTCATGCTTATTTGGCAGCAAGTGCTGGATTCAATAGGACTTAATTGCATATACTACCTGCATAGCAGCTCCTTGAGTTTCCCACATTTTAAATATTCAGAGAATTTCAACTGAGGAAGGAATCTGTAAAGCAATCCTATTCAATGGTCTTGACTCTGGAGAATTACATTGTTGAAATATGCATGAATCAGTTAGCAGTGGATTTTGCAATCAGATTGGCAAAGCATTATATTTACTTTCATCACCTATAAAATATGCCTTCCAATCCCCTGGTGTTTTTGATTCTTGAATTTGGGACCAATATGGTCACAACAATAGAAAATTAAAAGTTGTTCAACTGGTACATTATGTAATGTATTAGGATGTGCACTGTAATCAAATTAATATTCCCAATGCATTTTTAATACACTGAGAATTTGGATAATGTTGTTTGTGTCTTGGATTTGGCCTTTTAAATAAAGCAATAAATAACAAGACAGTTCAATTCTGACATTGCTGTGGTGTTTATTGTGCATGATATTTACATGGGGTAATTATAAGAATAAATTCTATCACAATAAGTTAATAAATGGAAAAAATATATTTTCTAGCCCAATATAAAAATATGGCTCTTGGATAAATTTATTTTCAGATTCTTGGGCGATGGGTCTCGTTTGCCAATTTAAATAATTTTGCACATGATTTCGATCTAGACAAAAATACAGTGAATAAATCCAATGCTGGCATTCTACATTAGTTATATTTTTTTCCTTTTAAAATCATATGGTTGATAAAGCCTAGGCTACAAGAGATAACAGCCATATGTAGTCTGGTATCTTCTCGATGTATTGAGAATCCAAGTTTGCCAGCACCAAAGCCTTTAGACAGATTGACCATGAATTATGGGACTTGTAAACCCAATCAGTTAATGGAGGGGATGGCTGTACCCGAGTTCAGAGTTGACCTTGGGGAAGATGAGAAAAGAACCTTGAATCTTGGACAAGAGATTATACAGTCCAAAGACTGAAGGAAGTATGAGGAAAACATTCAAAATAATATAGCTTTGATTTTGTTTACTATGTGATCAAACAGAGATAAACTTGGACAGGCTTTCAAGGTTCTGTTATTATGGTATATCCTACAAAGATAAAGCAGCATTTTTTGAATCACTGCACTATCTATTTCTTGATATCTACCTCTATTTGAAACATCTGATGCATTCCCCATATAAACAAATCAGGAATGAAAGAACAATGAATATGTTTTAGGGAGACTGTGGCTCTTTTATGAATCATGTGTGAACACTTACCTGATAGATGATTAACACAGATGCCATTTTCTTCATGTCCGTTTACTGGCTTTATTCAGTCATTCTCTAAGTACACAATTATAATCAAGTGACTGTGATAATTAAAAATTCCCTCATGGTTAAGAAACATTTTGAGAGAACAGATCTGGAGAAATTACAAGAATTTCTGCTATATATGCTTTCATTTTTCTAGTTTTTTGAAGGAGGTTGTTACTATCAAACCACAAATTAAGAGAGCAAAGAAAAAAGCAGATTTCCCTCCTATCAAATCCTCACTCCAACTCTTTGTGGCTTCTGATCCCATTCTTGTTTGAAACAGTTAAAGGCATGATAAACACATTACACTACACTTGATGTTAGCCAAAAGGCCAAGAAGTCCTAGGATAAGTACAATAACAACTGCACACCAAGAGTAGAGATCTCTTCAAGTTATTAGTGAGCTATCAAACAGTTTCTTCTTAAAATCAAAGTGAATGTGCCTCCAGAAGAAGGCAAATAAATATATCTATTCATAGGTATTTTGATACTTCCTTCAAAGAGGCTTGGACCACTTCATAGCAATTAAACCTTGTGCATTTATATGTACATTATACGCATGTGTACCAAATTCTGGCTTTTAATCTCCATTGAATTTAATGTGAGAGATTCAAACTTATACCTCACTTGTCCACTGAAATCAGTGGTAATTAGAAACATTTATCTTTATGCTTTGTAACTTTGCCTTTTATCTTCATATTCTTCCTCTGCTTTTAAAACTCATTCATACCTGGTGTAGGGATGGAATTCTATTGTGACAAATTGGAGCAAACAAAGAAAAGTTGAAGGCCATTACTTGAGTGTACTAGTGCAGGCTGGAGGAATAAAAACAACCGTCTTGACAATAATAGCACTGGCAGAATGACAGTTGGGTAGTGATCCAAAGATTTAATCCCAGATTGGAAGGAAATTTAAGTAATCTTAGATGAAAGCCCAAGCAGATGGTTATTTAGAATCCAAATAATTTTAAAACAGATAACTTCAAACAGTTTTGAAATAAAACAATAAGACAATAAGTGCTTAATATTCATTTCTACTTCTTTGAATTAATATAAAATAACAATATTTCCCATAAAGCAGTTTAAACCAGCAAATGTAGGAAGTCTGTTCCTACTTTTCCACCTAAGAAGAAAACAGCCTTTCTTCAATTCTAAATTCTAAGATGTGTGATCCTTATATAAAACAATTTCTTTGTGGTAATCCAGTTTAACAGAGATGGTTGGTCATGAAAGAGCTTTCAAGCAAAACTTTAAAGTGTTTTACTTGGGGAACTAGAGTCAGAGCCAGTCCCAGAACAAAACATTGCCCTATCTTTGTTTGATCAACTGTTGAATTCAGTCCCAAAGGCGCTTTTTCAAAAGGCAACTGGATTTTGTTTTTCCTTGAAGACATTTCACTTCTCATCCAAGAAGCTTCTTCAGTTCTGAACTAAAGAAACTTCTTGGATGAGAAACGAAATGTTTCCAGGGCAAAGTTGCTGTTTGAAAAAGCACTATTGGGACAACCTTGACCTGGATGACTGAGAATCTCCATAGACATATTGAATTCAGAAAGATTGTTGTTAAATAAAATAAGGAAGCAAAGTATTTGGAACAATACTAGCCTGGACAATGCAAATAACCAATAGGGATGAAACCTTTTTATTTATTTATTTATTCTAAGTATTCAATTTATATACTGCCCTCTCTCCCGCAGGACTCGGAGCGGTTCACAGCCAGTAAAAAACAAATATCAATACTACAATACAATACAATTAAAAGCAATTAAAATAATTAAACAA
>JAEANM010011559.1:0-15211 GCA_017656035.1 Myanophis thanlyinensis | reverse complement strand
GTTTATGGTTTTTTGCCAACAAAAACCTTATCACTGATCGCACCTCACAACTGGAGGGATTTTCAATTGCAGCACACTTTTCAAATGTTTGCTGTGAAATAACAGGCAACGATACAAACCTCCCACTAGCACGACTAGATACAGACTAAGCGACGGACACACAGACCAAAGATGGCCATGCTAGCTTTGCTCCTTCTTGCTACAGACGAAAACATAATCTATTTTGTGGATAGACCTAATAGAATGGAATATAAAACCTAGGGCCAATACTGTATTCTGCAAGTGCCACATCTCCAGTGGAACTAAAATCATCTCAACTCCTGAAGGCTTTTTGGAAAGAAACTTTACTTACCTAAATTTGTTAAAAGATAGGCAACTTTTTCATATACCTGAAAACAACATGACAGAGAAATATATATATTACAAACATCCCACTTGAAAGCATGATTTTAACTCTAAAAAATGTGCGTAAAAAATAACTTCTAATTCAACTTCTTAATGATGAATATTTCCTGCTATAAACAATAGGGGGGGGGGGAATCAAAGGCAATTTATGCCTTACCTATGAATAGCGTGACCAGGATTGTGAGTGTGTTAAGTGTTTGCCCTTGAGAGATATGCCACAGACTATATCATTAGAATACTAATTGATTAATTGGTGAAGAATGGTGTGTTTCTGCCCGCAGATTGACTGCATTTTAAACTGGATTTTCCAGTTTTATCCACACCCATTCTTCTAACTTCTAATTTTTACCCTGGAAGACTGGCAGATTTAAATCTGATATATGTTTCTTGGAGTATCTCCATAAGAGCTTTGCCTTTATGGAGAGTGATTTGCCTGCACTTGTGTTCCAGCTACGAGATTACAGATAGCTTTTATATTGTTAGAGAAAGGCATCAAGTATGTATTTCCCCAGTGCAATAAACACTGAGAGCCGTTAACAAATGGCAAGTTGCTGTGACACATTTATATTTGTGACACATTTGAATAACACTGATAACTGCTATAGTGACGGACTCTGATTTCGTTGACGAGTTTCTTTCAAAATGACCACCCTAGCAAAATTTACAGTTGAATCAGTTCCTCATTGTGATCCCTGAACTCTTATCTCTCTACTGAAATTCCCTAGAAATAAAAAGAGCCCTTTTGAACAGTAGATAAACACTTTTTTTTTAGGAAGCCTGCCTTCCTGAAATGTACATTGCCTCACTCAGTAATATTATTTTGTTCAAGCCTTTGCCCAAACTTCCTCATGCTTTGTATGGAAAAAAATAAGCATTCTGAAAGAATCATCTGTGAAAAGTGGGCAAAAAAGTCAAGATGGCAGCTAGGCTCATGAAATTAAAACCCAACTCTTTTAAAAGGGCTGAGGTTTCAATGGTATATTTGCAATGAAATCGTGGCTACTTAAAACTTCATCTCTGCAGACATTCTAGTGTGTGTAGCAGAGGTGAAATTCAGGAGATTCTAACAGGTTCTCTAGAACCGGTAGTAAATTTTTCTAAGTAGTTCGTAGAACCGGTTGTGAGAAGAAATCTTTTGTTTTTTTCCACTTTACAGGGTTAATCCAGGAAAAGATAACATTCTGATGTTGTTTCTAGCCTAATCTTTATTGCCCTGCTTATAGAAACTGTCCACCCAGTCACATGACCCATCCAGCCACGCCCACCAAGCCATGCCCACCAAGCCATGCCCACAGAACCAGTAGTAAAAAAATTTGAATTCCTGCAAATTGTAACAATGCTTGCTTATTTGGAGTTGATTCTGAAATGAAAAAAAAAAATCATCTGCAGTCATGGGATACAATCCTCAATATGAATAGAAAATCAGAAGGCCTCTTCTGTTAAAGATGTAATGTTCTTAGGGAGATTGCAGATATGGAAGTAGAGGGGATAATAGCTATGAAATCCCCCAACTGCATTCAGTTCAATAGCATTTTGACAAGGGAAGCTATTTGCTTGTTTCCCCTCGGTTCAATTTTAAATAGAATGTCTAATTAAAATCTTGTTTACTGCAGCAGGAAATGCTTCTACGAACTTATACCCAGATTTGAAATGCAAATTGGACTGCATTTAACTTCCAGATTTTGCCTTTCTCTGACATTTATGGTGTGTGGGCATCTGCAAACATTAAAGTTTGTATTTTCAGAATGTCCTTTTTTTTGTTGAGTTTTAAATTCCTTTTGGTAGATATTACCATGCTGTAGTCTAAAATACAACTAATAACTGTGGTAGGATTGATGGCAAATAGTAATAATAGTATGTAGTATAGTATAGGCTTTCAAGAAGAGATTGGATTGCTATTTTTTAGAAATGTGTCCTGTAGGGAGTCCTCCTTTGGGCAGGGGGTTGGACTAGATGACCTACAAGATCCCTTTCAACTCTGTTAATCTGCTAAATCTGTTAAATTGAATTTATATAGTAGTATATAATATTTTAAGAGAAATATATTTTCAAAGATACCTTTTTCAGGGAAAACAACTTTATCAATTAAGTACCTACTGCCCATTGTGTTTAAACTGCACAGAAAGAATAAGATTACATCAACATAGAGTGAACAAATTAGAACAAATAGTTCCAAAATTCCTACTTCAGTCAGTTTGGGGAATGAAGAGCTCTTGAATTTAGAAGTGGATGTTATGTCACTGATGTGCTTTTTTTTTTTCTTTTTCCAGGCTCCAAGTGGTGTATTAGTATTCCAGAAAATAAACATGGGCAAGACGAAAACTAAATGTGGCTTGAATTTATTAAAATTTCAGCCACGTTCAAATTCAGAACAAGTCTGCAGTTATGTACTTAATGTTTTTTCTTTCTGTTGTGATATAATTTTGGAAGGCTTCATGTGAAGGTTGCAAGTATTCCCTCTGGTTTCAAGCTGTCTGCACTATGCGGTTTGAAGTACCAGCCAGCTAATTAAGTCTTGCTTATTTTTCAGTCATAATATACCTTAGTGTGTACTATATGGATGCCCATCTTATTACTAACGGTGTTCAGAATGAAATGGTTATTTCTTCATCCCCTGAGAGTGTTTCTAGTGCCTGATTTAACTAGAAAATATGAGTGCCTTTATCATGTGAGAAAGACAGATAGCAATCAATCAATGGTCTACCTCAGCCATGGCATTGACTGCAAATGCTTGTAGATTTGTCTGACTTGCATTTGCCATATCTTAGGTATTATCTTGTGAGGGTAACAATATTTTAGTTTTTAAAAAGCATTTTCATTCTTCTGGATTCTGATTTTAAGAAAGCATTTTGAGCTGTTTTTGCTGGTATATTGTAAGCTGTCTAGAAAGCTATTGTTAACTATCTAAGATAATTCAGCCATTGGCTGTGTATTAAAACACTCTTTGAACATTAATTTTCATTTTAAAACCTTCCCAGAAGCTCGGGTTTATTTACAAATGTCTATGGAGATCCTCACTCATCCAGGTCATGGTTGTCCCAAAAATGCTTTTTTTCTAAAAGGCAATCAGACTTTCTTGGTTTTTTCTTTGAAAATGTTTTTCTTCTCATCCAAGAAGCTTCTTCATTTCTGAACTGAAGCAGTTTCTTGGATGAGAAGCTAAATGTTTTTAAAAAAGAACCAAGGAAGTTTGGTTGCCTTTTGGAAAAAATAAAAGCACCTTTGAGATGTTTTATTTATAAAGGTCTTTCCCCACATTCACATTATAGTCACGGCAACACTGTGGTGGACATTAAATTGAAAGATAACTAATTAACTCTGAATTCCATAAAACAGTAGGATCCCAGTCCTTAGTCTCACATTTTTAACACACTAGCTCTTGATATTAATTTTGACAGACTTAGTGGTTTAACCAGCTTACATAATCAAAATAGTTCTGTGTTGTTCTTAAAAACTGAGCAATTACACTTATATCTGAACAGGAAGACATTCAAATGTAAATTAGATTCTCAACTAGAATCAGTTCCATTGAGATTTGTTGAAATCATAGCAAACCAGCAAACAGTGTACCAACTTTATATTTTAACACATTTATTAATATGTCTAAATTATCACACACACTTCGAAAAAGTTAGGAACTTACTACATTAAGGGACATGATGATTATAAAGTTGATACAGACACCAGTGCCTGATGTTGCAAACTGCCAGTACATTTTTATGAAATACCACTGGAAAGAGGCAAATCGCTCCATAGCCACTAGACGATAGACTACCACTGCAAACACTGCAGTTAGCACTAATGAAATCTGCAGACACATAAAAATTGAAGAGACACATACAATTGAGCATTAAGATCAAACAAGTGACTCTATTATTATGTGACCCATCTGTACAGGTAGTCCTCAACTTACAACAATTAATTTAGTGACTGTTCAAAGTTACAACGGCACTGAAAAAAGTGAGTTATGTCCCTTTTACATGTTTACAACCCTTGTAGCATCCCCATTGTCACATGGTCAACACTCAGACATTTGGCAACCAACTCACATTTAGGTCTGTTGCAGTGTCCTCAGGTTATGAGATCCTCTTTTGTGACCTTCTGACAAGCAAAATCAGTGGGACTCACTCATCAGATTCACTTAACAAGTGTGTCACTAACTTAACAACTGCAGTGATTCATTTAATAACCATGGTGAGAAAGTTGTAAAATAGGATAAAAAAAATCACTTAACAAATGTCTCACTTAGCAACCGAAATGTGGAGCTTAATTGTGGTCATAAGTCGAGGGCTACCTGTGTTATTCATTAGGTCAGAATAATTTGACATATATTAACAAGGAATACAACAAGACAATTTCAGCGATTTTACCATGAAAAATATTCCTGACACAGATACCATCAGTCGACTAAGTTTATCGGGAAAAGGTTGAAAGGGTTCAGGCTTTCCTGTTATAGGGTTTACTCGCTCCACTTGAGAATATTTTGCTTCAAACTGGGGACGAAGTTCTTCCTGTAATTGCAAAGTTTTAAGTTTAGTCCAGACATGCTTCTGTGTGGATATATATCTATATCTATACTGGGAATAATGGACTATAAGCATGTACATCCAAAAGTTACAGTTCTGTTGGCTGCAGCAACGAACTAGCATTATTATAAATGGAAGCACCTTCTAAGAAAAATGATCCTGGCACAAAAATGTAATATACAAAATATTTATTTGTTTATTTGTTTCCTTGCTTGTCAATCAAACTTGTATGCTACTCGCCTTGATTCTCTTTATAGAAGTGATTGAAAGGACTTTATTATCTATCTCTATCTCTTTAAAGCTTAATTCAGTCAACATTCTATTATTATTCATCATCATTTGTCAGGTTGTAATCTTATTCATGTGTGTGTGTATGTGTGTGTGTGTGTATACCCACACACATCCAAATAATTAGGTATAAAAGAAATCAAGCTGAAGTTGACATTCAATAAGTATAAGCTGTCAAAGAGGCAGACATGTTGCAGGATACCTGTCAGTCTTGAAAAATCAATGCATGTTGATATCAAAACCATTATTATAAAGTATTACCTCTTCATCTTCCCAGTCTATGAGGTCCCAGTCATAAGTAAGTACAGCTCGTCGTCTTTTCCAAAACTCTAAGAAGACTGTAGCTGTAAAATAACATGAGATATATGTCAATTTTTATTACTCATGTGATTGACAATTTATTGGTCCATAATTCAAAATTCAGAAAGGAATTATGAGAAAATGGAATTATTTTCTATTTTCTTGAATACTTTTGTAGCACAGGGATTGAGCCAGCTTCATATATAACCTATGCTGAGCTGATATATTGTTCTACTTCCATATCTCTTTTCAACCTATATTGTTCAACTTCCATTTCTCTTTGAAAACAGTGAGGGTATCATTAAATCCAGAAATTCAATTTGCTGAAGTAAAGGGGCATTCTCAGAACTAGTTAAGAAGAGTTAACTAGCATATTTGCTTTCATGTGAAAATTCATGGTGGTGGATTTTTCTGCTTTAATTTGCAAATGTCATACTTTGGGGAGGAAAATAACAAAAACAGAAGCTGTAGACTTTCCACTAATCTAATGATTACCCCAGGGATGGCTTTAGGTTAAGGCCAATGAGATACTGGCTTGAGGTACCAAAACTTAGGGGTCATCAATGCCACCTTTCCTTCCAAATAGTTTTAAAAATACAAATCATCAACATCAGCAGAAGATGGCACTCTAAGTCAATGTGGCTGAGGAGCACCATATGTCCTTAAGCAGGCATTACCTTGATGGTCATATTTTCAACACTGAAAAAAAGACAAGATGGTCAGAGACTGTGCTCCTAAGCTTTACCATTTTATTTGCCCATAGCTCCATTTTAGCAGTGCTTGCAGAAAATTCCCACTGACCATTGGTCGTCTTTTAATGAACATCATATTTGGTATGTTATATAACTCAAGTTTTTAATTTCTCACTCAAGAGCATTGTGCAGTGCTAACATGACAGGCTGCCCGTCAGGTCACCTTAATGAAGAGAACTTGACCTTTTGCAAATGTGTCCTAGAATTTATTATGACATTTATAGGAAGGGATTAATAACAGGTGGGTGGAGGCTTTAACTTTTGCAGATTTCCTGGTAAAAGAAACCTTAAAACCTTTGCCCCAGATAGCTTAAGTTCATTATTGGACATTGATGTAACAGGACAGAAATTCATCCATCCATCCATCCATCCATCCATCCATAATGGCTGTTCATTTCACTATAGGAACTCTGAACAACTAACAACATTTAAACAAAATCCAGCAGGGTTGGGGCCATTCTAATCTTGGGGAAGAAATTGTTTTCCCCACTAAAATGTTAATTATAGCTTTTAAGGTAGTAGTTGAGGAATAACAATAGCAATGGTATTTTAGGCTTATATACCTTCCCAGAGTCCTTTAGCACTTCCTGGGTTGTTTACAACATAAGCATTATTTGCATATTGACCCCAACAATCTGGGTCTTCATTTTACCAACCTTGGAAGGATAGATGGCTTGGTCAACCTTGAGCTCTGTCATTATCAAACTCCAGGCTGTGAGCAGAGTATGCCTGCAGTACTGCACTTAACCACAGTGCCAATAGGACTCTTATTATATATCACTGTCCATCAATTTTTATCACTAATACTGTACCCAAGATGCAAACGTGATACTTAAAACATGGTTTAATGTTTCATTTTGGCATCACAGTTCTTAGAAATAGATATCCATCTACTTAAAATGTTACATATTGGAAAAGGCACAACTTCATAGAACTGGATCTATCTACTACCTATCCTTTTGTATTTGAACCTCAGTCTTTATGAAAGTCATTTTGATTCCATATTAGGTATATATTACTCATAGTCATGTTTAGAGATGGTAGTTATAGAAATTTAATAAATAAAAATAAATAAGTAAAAGGAATCATGAATTGTCATAATGAGACTCTACAATATTCTTAATTATATGGTTTTGGGAAGGACATGTATCCTGCTCTGTTCAGAGTAGCTTGTCCAAGAAATTATCTGAAGTAGTCTTTGAAGTACCCTTAAATATTTGAAGAATTTTAACTAAGAACAAACCCAGTAACACCTGAATGAGTTCCTTTCTCAAAACACTTGGAAAAAACCATAACCTTCACAAAGTGGACTTTTGAATACACAGGTAGGTAACCTGACACATTGAAAAGTTATCACATATAGGGGAGGAAATAAAGTTATACCTTACAGCAGAGGTGAAATTCAGCTTGTTCGCACTGGTTCTATAGAACCAGTTATTAGAAGAAATCTTATTTTGTTTTTTCCCCCACTTTGCAGGTTTAATCCTGTAAGGATTAATTTTACAGGGTTAATCCTGTAAATAAAGCAGTTGTTTCCAGCCTAATCTTTATTGCCTTGCTCACAGAAACTGCCTCTCCCCTTATTATGTTGTAACTTTGGTGAAGTTTAATTCTGTGCTTGGTGATGTTTAATCCTGTGGCCACTCCCACAGAACTGGTAGTAAAAAAAAATTGAATTTCACCACTGCCTTACAGGAGATGTTTCTAAAAATGTAGAATTACTGTTGGGCTTCTGATACTCTCTGAGCTTGGTGATGTTCTTGCAGATGTTTTATTACCAAATTAGTTAACATTGCCAGTGCTAAAAGGGAGCAGAGTTTGTTCTTATTTTTATTTACCAGTGTCTACCAATGCAGGTAAATAAGCTAGTAGTAAACAATAGCCTAATCAAGGAATCACCAAAGAACACTTCTATCAATATTGACAAGGCCAAACTACTAGTATATAAAATTAAGAGCAAACCCCACTCCCTTCTAGCACTGATGATATTAGTTTGGTAATGAAACTTCTGCAAAATCCCCCACCAAGTTCAGAGAAGCACTAAGGACTCAAGAATGTCTGTGGAGATTCTCAGTCATCCAGGTCATGGTTGTCCCTTTTTTCAAGAGGCAACTGGACTTTTGTTTTTTTCTTTGAAGACATTTTACTTCTCATCCAAGAAGCTTCTTCAGTTCTGGAGAAGCTGAAGGGTAGGAGCTGAAGAAGTATCTAGGATGAGAAGCGAAATGTCTTCAAAGAAAAACCAGAAAGTCCAGTTGCCTCTTGAAAAAAAAGCACCTTTCGGATAAGGACTCAAGAGTTCTATTTATTAGAAAGAGCTTTTCATCTGATCTGAGTGATTTTCTCCCTTCCTCAATTTCCCTGATAAGGGTCATCATTTAGAAGAGTTCTTGTCTATGAAGTGATGCATTTTAGGAATTCAGGAGAGAACACAGGGCTGGAGAAAATGAAAGTGTTATTCTTCAAAAAGCTTTCTCTCTTTGATTAGTAGGCTGCATATATAATTTGTCATTTAGTCTCATGCCAATCCTTGATATATGATAGACAAGAGGAGAAATATAACATACAGAGCAGCTTTGTTTTTCTTTTTCTTTTAATTACATGAGCAAAGAAAATTGGTTCCCTATTTAGTTTGCAATATTTAAATATAAAGTTGAACAGCAATGTTGCCTCAAGCTGAAACAGATTGAAACACAGTGGGTTGTGGCTAAAACAGTAACAGTTCTTTAATCAAATATTTTGGAATTTATTTTTTAAAAACTTTTTGAAAGACAGTCAATTAAAACAACAGCAGCAGCAACATTTTAATCCTCAGATCAAAATGCTAAGTAGTAAAAGTGTATATTACAAAACTGGCAGGTCATTCCTAAATCTCTCTCTCTCTCTCTCTCTCTCATATCTTTCATGTTTGTAAGTATTTCCCTCATAGAACACATTACACATCATACATCATTGGGGAAGTATCAAAATTACCCATCCCCTTGATTTCAATAGTTTCACATTCTATGAATGGTATGCCTTCACAATGACTACCGAGAAGCAGTCATTCTGGTTCTCAGGTGCTCTGTTACACCCATAGAAATAGAGCCCCACCTAATTTAATTCCTACTTTGCATTCCTGTCCAGTGCAGCATTGATACATTCCCATTACTTGTCTTCTCTTCTTTTCAGCAGACTGCTAAGCTAATTGCACTCCAGTTTAGAAGCAAATAATTCCAGCATTTCACTAACATTGTTGAATTGAAAAGGTAAGAGGTTTTCTTTTCATGTCTTTCATTCAGCAATTTCACTTGCAGTCACCTTTTGTAAGTGTGCTTGGTTAAAAACTTCTGTTTGTGTCAGCTAGGTCGGGGCCAGATCAGTTAAATGATCTGGCAGACTTCTGAACAGTTCTTAAAGAAATGTAAAACTAGCATATTTAACTAATACTGCGTTTATAACTCCTTTTTATATTCATTATTAGAAAGTCTACTTTTGTGAAACTGTTGCTGAGGTAGCACAGTATTACTTTAAATGCTAATTTGTTTTCATTACATGTATATAGAGGAGTACTCCAACAATCTTTTTACTGGATGGCAACATTCCGTCTGGATTATTTTTTTATCTTATTTTTTATTTTATATCAACTTTAAAGTTTGGATTTCATCATTTGCAGTTTCACACTTTTTCATAACAATGTAAAATATGTGAAAAAATATATATATGCATTTCTCTAGGGCAAATAATGTAGGTTTTTTTAAAAAAAAAAAAAAAAACATTTTAACCATCACCACTAACAATGAAAAGAAAAAAGAGAGAATTAGAACCAGAATTTTGCATGCATGGTTCATTATATTTTAGTCCTTTTAACCACCATGCATATAATGTATTTTAACTTTAAAGTTATTTACTTTAAAAATAAGACTATATTTAATTGTAAATTTTAATACAAGCTAAATTCCCTTTTTATACAGTTTGAAAGAAAGAAAAAAATTAACTGATAAGTGTGTGTATTTCTACTTCATGGCAATGAAAGCAAGACACGTAGATCATCTTTTGAAGAAATTGTTCCAACTCGTGTAACTATTATGAAGTGGTTTGGAAGTGGTACATGGGCTTTTTTTTACTTAAATTAAATCTTGGTGACTTGAATTATATATATATTTTAAAACTGAATGGAGACTAAGATGTTTCATTCCTTGTTATTTTTATTAACCTTTTCAATTAATTTCCTGTTGCACATATTTATTATTGTAGTCCCTCTGAAGGGAAAGAGGGGTAATCGTCTAATGATCTTTGAGATTTGGGTATTAGCACCTCATAGTAACTTCAATCCAAATCCAGGCTGAAAATTTACAAACACATGACCTGAATTTAAAGACTCCAGTTGCTAAAGCCATAGCCACAGGAACTCATGCATCAGATTAGGCTACCACAATGTACTTCATGTGGGGTTGTCTTTGAACCCTACTTGGAAACTGCCATTGATGCAGAATGCAGTTGCCCACTTCTTGGTGAGAGCTGCAAAAGTAAGATAATGCTTACACTATGGGGAACTGCATTGGAGTCCATTACATTTCTAGGCACAATAGTGTTGATTTTGATCTTAAATGATCTTAATGGCTTAGCTCCCAGAAACAGTCCAGGTAGAACTAATCCATCCTACATGCTCATCCCAGTTATGGATAATTGTTATTCTCCAGATGAGATAGATGAGAACCATAAGGCCTTTAGACAATGATTTATGTAACAGTTCCCACTTTGAGAAATAGTTTTCTCCCAAAGTTCAGACTGACCCTGACCCTGAGGTCATTCCATAAGTCTGCCTAAGATGGAAATTTCTTCAGGTCATTGATGATTAATGTTATGTTGCTAAGGTATACATATATCAGGTTTAATGTGTGTGCATGCATGTATAAGACACTTTTAGAGGAAAATAACTTTATTTTATTATTTATAAATTTGTAGGCCACCCATTTTACCTCAAGATAATTCTGGGAAGCTTGTTTTTTTAATGTGTAAGATCTTCATTTTATATTGCCATTTGCTTTCACGTACAAAGAAAAAGATTTGGGCAAAATTCAAAAATAAATGTTTTGACTATGTTAATATTAAATGACAAAACATAAAAGGTCACATTAATTTTCTATCCTTTCTGCTTGTGGATTTTATAGTTATTAGCTATGGCTGAATGTCACAGAATATGATAAATAATCTTATCATTTGGACTGTGAATTAGTAACCCAGATTAAGCACATTAATTATATATTGAATAATTTCACTTATGGGGAAAAATAACTAAAATGTTTTGAGTCAATTAACTAGAATAATAGCTACATTTGGAATAGAACTAGCTAGATAAAATGCACATTAAAAATAACAGTAACATATGATTAGCTTTTTAAATGTATCTGGACAGAGTGACAAAATAATTACCAGCCAATAAAATGAGACCTTTTGTAAATGTAGTCTGATTGCATTCACAGAAATAGCCTGTGATGTATTAAACATATGCTGAAATTAAGACTGGATATAAATAGAAATGCAATACACATGTCATGTTAGGCTGAGAAATTATTCACAATTAAAAAAAATATGATTGTTTTCATTTCACTTAAGTCCCATCAGAAAGCAAAAGCAGTGAAATGAGATTGAGAGAAAGCAATTTCTAGTTAATGTATAATGACAAAAGCAATAAAAACCTTAGAAAATATGGGGCAATACATGGGTTAAATATCTACCAACTAAAAAAAGAGTAATGATGGATTTTTAATCTTGTTTATAAATTTGTTCAGGTAACATGAAAAAATATTCTGAAGAGTAAAGATGTGAAAGAAAAATAGTTGCAGTATTCAAATTAAGATGGGGAGACTAAAATTTAATAAAGAATAAATTGGTTGCACTTTCTTGTAGCACTCAGATTTCTATGAAATGATGATGAATAATAAAATACAAACATGTGGAAGATGAAAAATATATTCTGGCTTCTATGTGCCAGAAGTATACTGCATATACACTCTTGATCTTGCTGCATTAAAAAACTACTAAAGGATGATACAAATATTTGCGAAAATTGGCATGTGATGCAGTTCATGTAAAAATAATGTAAAATGGATTAAGATGATTAAATGCATCCCTATCAGGATCTCATTAAATTGCGTCAGATTGCTCCAAAATATAATCACACGTTTTAGTAAACCTGACCTATTAGTAGATTGTTGTAAGGATATTGGTAGAATGGGAGCTGGGAGCATGATTTTAGTATTGTTTATCAATGGGGTGAACATCTTTGGTTTATATTAAATTGAATTGCCTTCAATCAGGCTTCTGCCTCTGTCCCTGGTTATGAAGTTAGTCATCTATCCCTCCCTCTCAACTATAGTTTTCTGAAAGCAGATGGCACTAAATACACAAACATTCTTATGTTAACATTCTACATAATAATGGACAGACCCTCCCTAGGATATCAGAAAATTTGATCTGGATACCATATTCTTAATCCTAATTACACAGATCCTGAATGTATACAAAACATAGATGTATCTGAAGAAAATATTAGTCTCCATATTAGTATGAAAAAATATATAAACAATTCACATTTACAGGTGACACGTTTCATTACTAATTTACTGGATTTCCTATTTCCATTCAGGATATCAGGAGTAGAAATCAGCAATATTCTCTGTGAATATATTAAATTCCACCAAGAACTCAATGAATTTTTAAATGTGTTCCCCTTAGGCACTGTACACCAAGAAACAAGTATTGAGGCTGTGAAATAATGCCAATAACTGAGGGCACATTGTTCATTTTGCTGTTAATTAGTCTGCAGTTGGCCAGAAATCATAGTGAAGATGAAGTGAGTCTCCCATCTTCAAGAAGCAGTGTTAGCAGCACTCCTATGAGTCCAACTATACTTAATGTGACCTCTGATAGAACTTCTACAGAACCAAGAAATATCAGTGCTAGTCCCAAAAATAGCACTGTAACAGAAAGCAATACTCTAAGCAACAAGACCACCTCAACCCTGACTCCAACATCATCTCTTCACAGTTCATTATTACCAACTACACATCCACCAACTTTTACTACAAAAGATGTAAAGTATAGAATATCCTCTTCGGGGATGCCTGCAAATACTTCTAGAAGTTATGAAGCCACCACTTACTTCAAGTCATTTGAAACTGAATCAAACAGTGTCACCACAACCACTCCAAACATCAGCTTCACGACCATGGTTTCCCATAACACAACTCAAGAAGATGGTTTAACATTTCATCCCACTAAAAATCTATCAAATATAACAGTTATGTTGCTAACTACCAAGAGTAGTGCTGTTACATCTGAATTATCAACAGCAACAACTCTGCCTCCCAAACCAACTGATGGCTCTACAGAAGCAAGAGAATCCCCGAATGGTAAGAAAATTAATTGTCTTTAATGTCACTACCCAATACTATGAACTGTGCAATTGTACTGTGACTACAGTAGACAGCTTATTGCGATCATATGACTTTAAAAACAATTTTTGACAGCTGGCAAGTAATTCTTAGAAACAGAAATGTTTATATTGTAGAAAGTAAATATTAGAAAGGAATCTAATTGATAAACATATTATCTTAAGTAATTCTGTTCTTAATTGAATCAAAATTATGAGTGAATCAATAAAGATGTTCTTACAAAATTTCAACACATTGAGCATCATTGTAATAGAATGGAACAAGTCTGTACTACTCTTCTAAAAACAAGTAAGTCCATTTGTTGGTGGACGAGTGAAAATTATTTATGTATTAATCAAATTTATATGGTCCCCAGTCTCATGAAAATTGACTCCTGGTAGTATATAACTGTAGTTTTTGTATAGACTTGTCCAAAGCATTCTAAGAAAGATTTCATTTTTCTTAGGTGAGAATTATTTTTCTGTCTATATTTTAAACTATTTTTTTTCATTCAGTGCATAGTCAAAGGGATAGTGACATTTTCTTTTATTAGAATTTATATTTTTACAGAACTACTTAGATGGATTTACTCTTTATATTTTTACCCCATATTTAAGCATTTTCTCCTTTTGCCTCATTAAACATAATTAAGTGGCAACTTTTGGACAGAATGTTCAGGCCACATCTAAGACTCTGGCTCACACAACATGTCTTGAGTCTTTGAAAAGCTGTGCAATTCAGATTTAAATTAATAATTATGCCAGAATGATCCACAAAGACCTTCCTCTGGGCTTCTGTTTTTCTTCCCTCTTTCCCTAGTAACAGATCATGCAACAATTTTCCTGGTAGTCCTTGACTTACAACTATTTAGCAACAGTTTAGCCACTGTTTAAAATTACATTGGTGCTGAAAAAAGTGATTTATGATTGCTCCTCGCACTTATGACCATTGCAGTGTCCTCACCGTGACCTGATAATGACTGGAATGCTTGAAAATCAGTAGGTATGTAAGTTGGTTGCAGCATACTAGGGTCTATTATCTCTATTTGCAATCTCTCCAACTGGCTTCTGACAACAAAGTCAATGTGAAAGCCAGCAGGAGATTGTAACTGTTTCCCTATATGACAGTAAAAAAAAAAGATTGTAAAACTGCATTCACATGATGTCTTATTTAATGACTGCACTACTCAACAACAAATTTTACAGTCCCAACTGTGGTTGTAAATTGAGGACTACCTTACTTAATATAGTGGTGGGAGAATCCAAACAAAACATAGACTTTTTTTCTATGAGGCTTTATCTCCAAAGAAGATTGTGGGTTGCTAAAAGATGACTGTAGAAAGAAAACTAGAACATTCATACCTACTCCTCAGCCACCTAGTATGACATTCTTTCCTCTTAAAATGAACTTTTCCACATTATATTCATCTCTGGATTTTATATATAAACTTTGCTTGGTGTTGAACTGCTGAAGGGGAGATGAGCCTTGTGGTCTAGAGGTTAAAACATCTGCCTACGATGCA
>JAEANM010011557.1:0-15211 GCA_017656035.1 Myanophis thanlyinensis | reverse complement strand
AAATAAAATAATAAATACAGATTTCCTAGATCCCTTTCAGCCAGGTTTCAGACCTGGCTATGGGACAGAGACTGCATTGGTCACATTTATGATTTCATGATGATATTGCAACCATCCTGGTTCTCCTTGACCTCTCAGCACCTTCAATACCATGGTATTGAACCATGGTATCCTTTTGGGCCAGCTATGCACCTAGTTCACAACTTAAGAGATTTTCCTGGGCTTCCAACTCCTGCTAGAAGATCAGGTGGTGTTTGTGACTAGGAGAGCCTTTGCACAGTTTTAGTTTATACACCAGTTGCAGCCTTTCCTGAATCAGGACTTCCTGCCCTCAGACAGTTAAGACCTAGTCATCTCGTCTAGATTGTTGCAATGCAGTTTACATTGGGCTACATGGAAGCTTCCACCGGTACAAAATGAGACCTATAGAATGACCCATATTACACCACTGCTGCGCAAACTGCATTGGCTGCTGGTTTGGTTCTGGGTGCAGTTCAAGGTGTGCACTTTTAAAGCCCTCCCATGACATAGGACCAGACTACTTGATGAACAGTCTCATCTCGCTAAAACAACTCTGTCTACTTGTGCCAGCAGAGGAGGCCTGCTGAAGAACCCACCAGTCAAGGAACTCCAGAGAAGGTCCAGAAAAAGATTCATCTGTGCTGCAGCGCTAGACCTCTGGAACATCCTACACTCTGGAGATTTGTCCCCATTCTCCTATCCTTCTGCAACAGCCTGAAAACCTGGCCTTGCCAGATGACCTGGGGACTCAATAGGGGAGTAATCTTTGGAGGTAAAGTAACTACTGGACTAACACAGGCAATACGAACCCTAAACCAAACCATAACAAACACAGGACTGTAATAATTTCTAATCTACCTCTTAAATAATCTACCTCTCTTAACTGCATAATGTGCCTCCCTGTCTATACTACCCCCTTTGTCTACTACCTCGCGAGCGATCAAAAACACATTTCACTGCATTTCGTACTATGTATGTATATGTATGTGATGAATAAATTTGATTTGATTTGAATTAGCTGCCCCCACCTCCCCCCTGTGCTTCCTGCTCCCCCTCTTTCCATCAGTTTCTCATTATTGTACTTCCCTTGTTTATTTGTACTGTTTATCCCTTTGCTATTGTTATGATTATATTTTTAATCTTTTTTTCCCATTTTATTGTTGTAAGCTGCCCAGAGTAGGCCCATAGTGTGATGGGCAGTAAATGCATTTAACAAACAAACAAACAAAATAAAGCTTGCTGGAATTCTTTTGCAGCAAACTCAAACCTCAGGCCCATATAAACTACACTAACCGTTTGGCTAGTTAAGTTCTCAATTTAACATAATACTGAGAATCGTGTTTTTGAAGATTAATGCACTCAATTTTTCTTAAAGTACCCTCTGCAGAGTACAAACCTGGAATTGTCTGATTCTCAGTGCTCCTTACAATGCAAAACTGTTTTAATCGGCAGCTAAACTTGACCTTTCTCCTATTTTCTTCTTAGATAACGTACCAGAAAGCTATGAATAACTACAATCACAGTCCATTTACCATGGTTGACAATAGCCATCCTGAAGAATACCGAATTTCATCACTCGTCTTCTACAGCTTCATTTTTACAACTGGCTTAGTTGTAAACATTACAGCTCTCTGGGTCTTCAGCTGTACCACCAAGAAGAAAACAACTATAACTATCTATATGATGAATGTTGCGTTGCTTGACTTGTTGCTTATATTCACCTTGCCTTTTCGAATGCATTACTATGGGAAACGCTCTTGGATCTTTGGAAATGTCTTCTGTCGGATTATTAACGCTTTCACTATTTTTTACCCCAGCATTGCAATATGGCTGTTAGCTTTTATAAGCGTTGATAGATGCCTGGCTGTAGTTCAACCCAAATATGCCAAGGAACTCAAGAATACAAACAAAGCTCTGATTGCTTGCATAGGACTTTGGATCTTAACTCTTGTGACAACTTCTCCACTGCTTTTTTTATATTCTGATCCAGACAAAACTTCAAATTTCACTACCTGCATAAAGATGATGGATATCATCTACCTAAAAGAAGTCAATATATTAAATTATTCTCGGTTGATATTTTTTTTCTTGATTCCCATATTTAATATGCTTGGTTGTTATCTAGTCATCATTTATAGTATAATTCGTGGAAGAACTTCCAAGCTGAAACCAAAGGCTAAAGAAAGATCAATCAGAATCATTGTGACACTAATTATCCAAGTGCTGGTGTGTTTTGTACCTTTTCACATTTGTTTTACATTTCTGATGCTCCAAAATGGACAAGCAAGCTACAACCCTTGGGGAGCATTTACCACGTTCCTCATGAATCTCAGCACATGCCTAGATATAATCCTTTACTACCTAGTTTCTAAGCAATTTCAGGCCCGAGTTATCAGTGTTATGCTTTATCGTAATTATCTTCGAAGTGTTCGGAGAAAAAGTATACGATCTGGTAGTGTGCATTCATTAAGTAATATTAACAGCGAGATCATATAAAGTAAGTAATACAATACAAATATGTTTCAAAGCAATACAATAGATATGCATTAATTAAAGCTTAGAATAAACTTAAATTTCCAATAAATGCATTATGTTTAAAAAGTAGTTTTTATTATTGCTGTTTTACATTGTTTTTTCTTTGAAAAAGGAATTACTCTAGCTTGAAATGCATAATCATTTTTGCTTCTTTAATATTAATATATTCAGTTTTCCTTCATTATTTATTCTAGCATTATTTTTGCTACTGAAGTTTCAACTTCGTAACTTCTATGAGTTGCACAATTTATTAAGAAGAGAGAGCAATACAAAAAAATATTACATGATTTCAATGTTTATAGTATTGAGATGAGTGGGAATTCCATATTTCTAAATCAAGCGTTTCATCTTTAATAAAATTTAAGTCTAGCATGTGCATCTCTTAAGGCAAAATGAAAAGATCTCCAAACATGTAATGAGTTTTAAATTACTTCTGGGCATCATTTACATGTGCTTTCATTTGTCAAAATAGGTGGTTATCTCCTCAAAGCTATGGTCAGACTGATTTAGTTTGTACATGGGGGACCATCAGGAAATTCACTGTTATAAATCTTATTGAAGAATAAGAAGAAGAAAAAAAAATCTCAGAAAAAGGCAATTCTGTATTAGTGGCAAGAAAATGATATGGAAATGTGTTTAACTTGGGGAGATATTCTTAATCATCAATGCCAAGGCCA
The DNA here is from genome assembly GCA_017656035.1 of Myanophis thanlyinensis. NCBI lineage: Eukaryota > Metazoa > Chordata > Lepidosauria > Squamata > Homalopsidae > Myanophis > Myanophis thanlyinensis. The sequence goes on along the minus strand of JAEANM010011557.1, from coordinate 11,978 downwards.
ATGCATATTCAAGTGTTATTGCACACTGCATATGTTACTGTGCATCTAGTTGCTTATAATATAGATTTTGTTATAATTATTATTATTTAACAGCGAAGAGGGGAATGCCTGGGCTAAGGGCATTTTACAGCTGCGTAATGCTGAACTGAACAAGTTTTTTCTCCTGCCAAGTAATATGAAAAAAATAAAGAAAATGATACTTAATGTAGCACAGCTAAAGCTGAGGCATGGAAAAAATGCCTAACAACGCATCAAATAAAAACATTTCTTCTGAGTAAGATAAGTTAAATAACTCTTAAATAACTATTAAATGTAAAGCTGAATTTAGGGTTAGGGTTTCCATCCTAGAATAGAATCTTGCTGGTGAAGCAATAAAAAAAATTTGTAGATAAGCCTTTGATATTGCAAATTCTTATACAATACAGATGTCACCAGTTTACCATGAAATAGAAAGATTTCCCCTATGTGTTCTCAAATGACTGTCACTATAATAAAGAAAGTTATCAGTTGTTTTTTTTGTCACTCTCAAATACAACCATGTCCTCTTTATAATCAGTCCACTTACTGTGAATTTAAAGAAATATAACACCCATAGGTGATGCCAGATTGGGGAATGTTACTCTACAGACATTTATGGAGGTAAATAAATGCAGTTTTATATACAGTGCTGAATTTAATTCTTAAACCCCAATGGGAGTTCATGCGGGTAAGGGGTGAGTGTGTGGAATAAAATAAAATAAAAATATTTCTAGAAAATAAAAAAGCAATGCACTAAAAAGTTTGCAGCCTGGTTGGCAACTAATAGCTCAGACAATCTGACTTCAAATTTATCCAGTCATGATTGGATAACAATAAATTTTGGAGATACAGAGTTGAAGCCAAAAGGCTTGTTAATTGGTAAAACAGCATCTGGAATTAATTGTGCCATTTTATCTGAATTCACCCTAAATCTGTACCAGACAATCAGATGCCCCTTCAGAGGAGATCTGAGAGACTGCTTGGTGGCCTTACAGATTTGATAAACAAATAAATATGTGGACAGTATATCCACAAGCAGAACATCTATCAATGAATATGCCACACAGATTGAAATCATTAGCAGTATAAATATATTAAACTCACATTTGGGGATGCAGCATTCTGAAGAATTTCATTTCTCTTCTGGATGAAGCCAAAGCTTCTCCAGACCCTACCATTCTGGGGGCAATTGGCAGGTTCTAGAAATAAAACCTCCAAACTAGATGTTGGTCTGAGCCCCTAACAGGTTTGTTGTGTACAGGAGGTTGATTATTTCTGATTCAGAAGATTTATCTATGAGAACTGCTAAACTACCTCCAGAACAGCAAGTTCTGAAATTCTAAAGAAAGAACACAGAGTTCTATAGTTCTAAAGAACATTCAGTTGCTGAATAGCTGAATTTCACATGACCCAAATTAATAATACTAAACATTTCATTGTTACAAATTTCAAAAGCCCCAGAAATAATATTTAAGATACAACGAAATATGAACGTTTCTTAACAGCAACTTACAATCCTGAAGGCAAGCTGCTGATGTTGAGGCCAAAAGAATATTCAATGGCTTCCACCAGGACAAAATCAAACATCACTGATAGCATCCAGGAGCCCAGTAAAAATGACTGAAAAAATAAAAAATTCATAATCACAAACTGTCTACCTTTTATAACAAAAAAATATCCATATTACTTAGTAATCACATATAAACATTTATGATCTTGTGGGGCTGCATTACTAGTTGTCCAAGGTCGCACATGGCCCATGAGCTGGACGTGCTTGATTTAAATTCTAATGGATGGAGTAAGTCTTAATGGCCCCTCCAGCTGTTGACCCAGCTTCTAGTGAAAAGAGATCTCTCCACTGTTCAAAGACCTTCAATTTAGGAACATAGGACATTAATGGCTTAAATCCAGGAAGCTGAACAATGTTAAGAATGAAATGAATAGGCTCAACACTGATATACTAGGCATCAGTTGAAGTTCATTGGACTGGCTGTGGCTTCTTCAACTCTGATGGTCATATCGTATACTACTCTGGCAATGATACTATCAGAAGAAGAGCAGTGGGTTTCATACTAAAAAGAACTATACAAGTTTTCAAGCAGTCAGTCAAAATTATGGCAATATGTATCTGTTCTGGCCCGCCAGCTGCCGGCGGACCTGGTGGTAGACTCCGACGATGAGGAGGTTGGGGAGGAACTTGGGCAGTCCTGGAGTCTGGGGAAGTTTCTGATGGATGCTCTGTGTTGGAAATAGAGATAGAGCCAGGACTGACTGACATTTCCCAGCTGCCTTTGGAGATAAGTGGGAAGGATGAACAGCTGGGGCCTGCTCAAGATGCGCGCATGCGCAGAGCTATTACGAGAAGAGAACAACTGAGGACCAGGTGCCGACTTAAGAAGAAAGGCACACTTTGACGCTGAATGGCCCCTCCCTGGCTGGGGAATAAACAGGAGGAAAAGGGAGAGGTGGTTGCAGGAGACAACCATTTGGATTTCTTTCAGAAGATTTGTTTAACCTGGTTAGTGCCTCAGAGATTGCTTGCCAGCATTTAATTTACAGCTCTGAGACTGGAAGCTCCCTGCTTGGCAAGTATCCCAAGGAACTGATAAGGTCAGTTACTGCAATTAACCCCTTGAAGGATTATTGCCAGGACTTTTCAGTGTGTGAATGCCAGTAATTCACAGGAGCAAAATAAAAAGGGTTTTTTTGGAACCAGGAGTCTGTTTCTGGGTTCTGCTACGGCTGGGTCAGAACAGTATCAATTGATATGGACAGGGGCACAGAGAGGAGGTTAGCAAGACTGCTTGCAAGGAAACAGCCCTGCCCCTCTTCACCAGGAGGGAAGATGTGTTTGTCGAAAACACCTGTTCATTTTGGATGTGTTTCTTCCCATCAATCTTGGATCCTGTTTCTTGAACTTCAGACTATGTTTTTGAAGTCTGAACCTTGGACACTTGTGGACGTGGACTTGGTTCTCAGACTTTGCACTCTTGGAGTGTGTTTTGGTTGTTAGCACTTTGGACCTATTGGTATTGTTACTTCCCTCTTGCCTCGTGGGTCGGCTGGGACCTAGTATTTGAATCCAGGGAAAACTGAGGGCTTGGGCAGAACTTCACCATCACCATTGGTGAGTGGTTTGTCACTGTGGTAAGTGAGCGATAAACAGGCCTTCCTTTCCTGTGTGTCTTGGGTCAGAACACCCAATACCAAAGAAAGGTGATATGAAAGACTGTTTCAACCACCAAACCATAGCCTGGATATCACAGCTAAGTAAAATTATCTTGAAGATTATCCAGCAACATTTGAATCCAACCGCCAAGAGGGAACTGCCTGATGTACAAGCAGGATCTCAGAAAGGAAGAACAACACATGATCATATTGCTAATCTGTGTTGGATGATGGAAAAAGCAAAGGAGCACCAAACAAAACTCTTCATTAACTACAAAAAAGCATTTGATTGTGTTGGCCATGACAAGCTCTGGAACTGCCTCAAAGAACTGAGAATATCACCAGATCACATCCTGTTCATTCAGTCATTCTACTGTGATCAGGCAACCAGGAATATGTGAACACACAAAATGGTTCAGAATTGAAAAAGGCACGTGGCAAGGTTGCATCCTGTCACCTATACAAGTCAACATGTACACAGAAATAGTTATGAGAAATGCACATTAGGAGGAATATACCATTGGGGTTAAAATTGGTGGTAGGAATATCAAGAACCTCGGATATGCAGATGATACAACACTACTCACAGAAAGCAAGACGGGTCTGGAGTGGTTTATTCTGAGAATCAAAGATAAAAATGGAAAGTTTGGACTGCATCTTAACATCAAAAAAAGAAAGATAATGACAACTGCAGACAACACACAAGTCAGACTGCAGACCAACAATGAGATCATCTAAACAATAAAGGAATTTATCTTCCTGGGCTCTAAAATCAGCCAAAATGGTGACTGCAGAGATCAGAAGGTGTATAGCACTTGGAAGAATTGTAATATCTGGCATGAATAACATCTGGAAGAGTAAAGACATAAGACTTACAACCAAATGCAATAGTCAATGCAATAATTTTTCCAATTATTACTTATAGCTGCGAAAAAGGCAGATAGGAGAAGACTGGGCGCCTTTGAACTGTGGTGCTGGAGGTGACTATTATGCACCCCATGGATTGCAAAATTAACAAAGAAGTCCTAGACCGAACCTCACCAAAAATATTCCTTGAAGCCAAGATCGCCAAATGGAGGCTGTCATACTTTGATCATGTCATGAAAGCTGACTCACTCGAAAAATCAATCATGCTGGGAGCGATCAGTGGAAAAAGGAGAAGAGGCCACTCTAGCATCCGTTGGCTGGACACTATAAAAGATGACACTGAGATGACCATGAAGGATCTGCAGGAGGTTGTGTAAGGCAGAGGGGCATAGAGAGTGCTGATCCATAGAGTGACCAAGGGTCAGACACAAATGAATGGCTGATGACAAGAGTTTTCATTTTCCAAGAACCAAAACTCTGCAACCAGATATATGTTATGCATAAGGTTTCACATACATTTCATAAATTATCTGTGACTCTTTCACAGCATTCAGAATGGAATAGAATCTGACCAGGTAGCTATATCTATACCACAAGTGGCGTACAGGCCACAGGCGGCCCTGGACAGCTAGTAATGTGTCCCCACAAGATAATAAAAAATTACAGGAAGTTAGTTATTTATATACATTAACTATATATTTTATATGCAACAAGACAATTCCTCTTCACTCAATGCACCCTGGGAAGTCAAAAGGTTGTACAACCACGATCTACACTGTTCACAAAGTATTTAAGTAGCATACTATTTTGTTACATGCCATTTTCATCTAATAATTTATTAGAACTACAGTGCTTTTAGGCTCACCAACATGATTGCCAATGTCCAATGACAGATATGGCACAAGAAAAAGAAGACAATGCTTTTAAAGCTAATTGAAGTATTTTAATGCTAATTAAAGAAAAAGGTAGCACTACTGCTTATGAATTATAACAAATATATGGAATTACCGTATTTCTTGGCATATAAGACACACTTTCCCTCCCCAAAAAGTGGGTGAAAATGTCTGTGCGTTTTATACAGCGAATGTTGCTGAAGCTCCGGCCACCTGCCGGCCGTTTTCAGGCCTTTTTCCGGCCCATTTTTGAGGCCTTTTTGGCCTGTTTTCAGGGCTTTTTTTGGAAAACATGGGCAGGAAAAAAGTCCCCCAAGAAATCCCTCAAAAATGGGCCAAAAAAACCTTGAAATGGGCCAGAAAAAGCCCCCAAAATGAGCCAACAAATCCTGGAAAATGGGCTGAAAAAAGCCTTGAAAGTGAGCCAAAAAAAGCCTCAAAAACAAGCCCCCAAAAAGACCCAAAAATGTGGTGCACAGAGGCCCAAAAAATTTTGTTGTTGTTTTCCTCTTCTAAATCTAGGTGCGTCTTATGCTCAGGAATTTGGAATATGGAATTTAACAGGGAGGACTTTCAGCTTCTGAACAGAGAGTTAGTTGGCAGGCTCCCATAGTCTCCCCGCTCCTAAGGTACTCCCATGTTCCATGCTTTTTCAGGAGACAACTGGATTTTCTTGTTTTTCTCTTTGAAGAAGTTTTGCTTCTTATCCAAGAAGGTATTTACGGGACCGCCTGTTGCCGCCGTCAGCCTCCAGCCGACCGGTCCATTCCCACAGGGGAGGCCTCCTCAGGGATCCACTGTTGGGACGATGTCGTCTGACAGCCCCGAGGATACGAGCCTTCTCTGTGGCGGCCCCCTCCCTGTGGAACGAACTCCCCCCGGAGATCTGAACCATTGCGGACCTCTGGGCCTTCCGACTCCAACAAGCCGGCCTGGCCTGACATTTGAGGGTTTTTTAAATTTTGAATTTGATGTTAAATTTTAATTTGCTGAATTTTAAATTTCAAATTTTAATTGTCTAAATTTTATAACTTTATCAGCGTTAATTTAATTAATTTTAACTGGTTTTAAATTGTTTATATGTGTTTTTTACTTTTACACCACCCTGAGTCCCTTGGGAGATGGGGCGGTATAGAAATCTTGATAAATTAAATTAAATGATAAATTAAATTTGAGATTCTTGTCTGCTTAATGACCACTATCACATTTTGTGTGAGGTTCAAAGTATTTTAGAAGGTGTGCCTTTTTTCTAAAATTAAATATATTGACCTAATAAAATAGCAATCATTTTGCTTACTTTACGACTTAAAAATCCCATTTTAAAATGAAAATATAAAAATGACTCTAGAATTTTTGAATACCTGTTGTGTGACATACCGGAAAAGGAAAAAGAAAGACAAATAAGGGATGTAAATATATTACTTACGAAAACCTGAGAACAAAACCAAAACATGAACTTACTGAAAATTTTCTACTGCCATATCGCCTTTCAAATATTCTGAAGTTGTAGATAAGTAAACTACTGCAGAAAGTGTCTTTGAGATCAAGACACACTGTTCGTCCACAGAGCAGCCTCCAAATCTAAAAGGTAATCAACAGTAGTCACAGTTTCCACTTACATTTTATGGAAATTTAATATATACCAGGCAAACTTTAGCAGCTGGGAGATGAACTTTAAAAAAAGGGGGGGGAGGTGAAGCAGGCAGGATGATATTGCACTGAAGGGTGGGGGGAGGTTTTCTACAAATTTCCTTCTGAATTTCTGAAGACAATAAAGTAAGTATATGTTTAAACACCAATGTTTAGTTTTCTCTCATGAAATGGCAGGAAGCAGCATCAGCATTTCTGGTGGTTTGTCACTGAAATTCAGCTCCCCCTTTTCTGTTCAGGGACAGTAGGCAGATTCCATCTCCTGCCAACTCCAAAACATGTTTGTGTCATAATTAAAGATTACAAACTGTTCCAAATGTCAGCTACTCTTTTCCTTAAGCAATTTTACCAAAAGAAAGGGCTTATATGAATAGGTTCTTTTCCTTATAACCTTCACTTTATAAATTATATGTTAACTGAAGTCACATTTTCCAGTTATAGTTCTGCTCCATTTACTTACAGAAGTTCTTCCTACGCTCCAAAAACCACCAGCCCATAGCACAGTAAAGGTGTAAAACACACAAGGTCACAACATGCTGTTAAATAGTTGTCAAAAAGAATCCTTCCAGCAAGGACAGTGCTATTGTTGGAACAAGTATTACCTTTCATCTCCACTTAAAAATACTAGTAAATGAAGAATGTTAGCATGCTTCAGCTACCCAGGCTTTAAAGTATGCTTAAAGGTAGCTATAAATATTTTGCCCGTGTTCACTTTTTTTCAGATCAGATATTCTTTTCAGACTAAGCTCCATACTTTTATATGCAGCTGAGCACTCCTATAATTTTTTTTCTGTCTCAATTATAAACACAGCAGGGAGAGAGAACAGATCTCTGTCTGATATGAAACAAGGAGGACTTCCCCCCATTTGCTATATGCATCATTTTTCATTCATCCAAGAGTCCAATGCATTCTAAGTTAAGTCCAGCTGGGAAGAGAGCAAGAAAGTAAAAAGAACCACTATTGAGAGACAAACAGAAACTGGCACTAGAAGGACTCCAATTCCTCACCACTTATTCTTTCCAACCACTTTCTAAGTGCTTGGGACTTCTCATTAAAGGCACAAGTTATCACTGTCACAAGTATTAATATAACTACATTATCTCTGTATCAATTTGAGGGTGAGAGAAAAATAAAAATAAGAACAACCCATAGTCCCAGCCTTTCAATTTTAATACACAACAAAGAATAACCTTTTTTTTTTCCTCCTAAAAAATTGTGTAGAAATATACTTATTTTTAGGCCAGGAATTTTGCTGAAAAGACTGTCTGGAGTAGATCATAACCCCATGAATTAAGGTGTATATAGGGCAGGGGTGGGCAATTACGGCTCCTTCATGACTCGTGGACTTCAACTCCCAGAATTCCTGAGCTAGCCATGCTGGCTCAGGAATTCTGGGAGTTGAAGTCCATGAGTCATGAAGGAGCCATAATTGCTCACCCCTGGATAGGGTTTCCCTGCTTGAGCAGGGGGTTGGACTAGAAGACCTTCAAGGTCCCTTCCAACTCTGTTATTCTCCTGAAAATATTTTTGAACCTTTCACCTCATTCTTTCTTTCCCAAAGTCCAGATTTTCCTTTGTTTTCTCCCTCCTTCAAGTATTCTTGAAATGCTGGTTGTCATGCAGTCATCTACGTCATTGTGTAACACCCTTTCCACAGACATGTGAGATATCAGTCACCTGAAGCAGGGAAAGCCTGTTTTCCTCAGAAGGTCCATGTGGCTTCTGGAAGGACAGGTCCTTTGGTCTGGCTGGTAGAAGGCTTTCAAAACATAACTTGTGTTACGGTTTTGCTATGCGGTGTGAATCCCATTTGGCCCTTGGGGCCAGTCTACCTGCAATCTCCCCTTTCTCTCAATATTGTTTTCTGAAAAACAAATACCTGAAAGTTTTCCTCCTCTATTTTCCCATGTTACTGAAAACCACCCAGAGGACATTGAACTACCATCCTGAATAGTAGCTCGAGGCTAGTTACCACTTCTTGTTTATTGAACGTTTCCTCTGCTGTCGAAGAAATTTTTTTTTAAATGCTCGCAATCTTACACCATTGTTCAAACCAAAGGAGAGAAAAGCCACAGGTCTTTAGATCAACAAAACGTGCAAATGGAAACAATGGAATCAAGAAGAGCAGATAGAGGACCTGGCCACTTCCAATAATTTTACTATCTCATTTTCTACCATTCTACTGGTAAGGAGATGACTCAGGAGTTCATCCTCAGGAGACCCTGAGCTCATCAGCTCGAGCTGACAGCCCGGGTTTGAGACCCGAGCTCCTCACAATGGGGTGAGCTCCCGTTACTTGCTTACCTAGCAGTTCAAAAGCATGCAAATGCGAGTAGATTAATAGGTACCACTCTGGTGAGAAGATGATAGCGTCCCATGTGCCTTTGGTGTATAGTTATGTTGACCACATGACTACGGAAATTGTCTTCAGATAACACTGGCTCCCTTGGCCAAGAAACGGAAATGAGCACCGCCTCCTAGAGTCGCACGCAACTAACAGGGAAATCTTTACTTTTTTATTAGGGAGAAGTGTTTTTCTTTGAGCAACAGGGGGAAAACACCTTCCCCGTCGAGCCATTCTGTTTATATTGATATTCTAGACAACATTAGTCAGACACATCAAGGGTAAACTGATGCAGTGCCAATCTTATCAACCTGATTCATGAACCAATAAACTGGGCTAGGGACTGAAAACATATATAGTCACCTTTTTTTTTTTGCCTACCTAGGCCCCTAATGGATTTTGAAAAGTAATTTTGAAGTTATCAATGATCAGAGTGAGGAGGACAAATTATTTGTGCATTGTGCATACAATCCAGTCAGAGATCATACTTTTTTTAAAGGTTCCACTGATTTTCACTATCTTAAATTAACTTTTCTTCCCTGTGGAAGGGGTATATTATCTTTAACTTTTTTTCCCTGTGGAAGGGGTAATTATATTATCGCCACCTGCTTAGAGTACTGCAATATGCGCTACATGGAGCTGCCACTGAAGGAGTACAAACTGATCAGAGTATTTCATTGGCAGCACCTTCCAAACCCTACTCTTGCAGTGTACAGGTAATCATAGACTTACAACAGTCCTTTTAGGGACCGTTTGAAATTACGACAACGCTGAAAAAAAGTGACTTATGAACGTTGCAGCATCCCCAAGGTCACAGGATCAAAATTCAGATGCTTGGGAACTGACCCATATTTATAACAGTTGCAGTGTAATTTTGCGACCTTCTGACAAGCAAAGCCAACGGGGAAACCAATTCACTTAATACCCTTGTTATTAATTTACCAACTGTAGTGATTCACTTAACAACTGTGGCCAAAAAAAGGTTATAAAATGGGACAAAATTCACTTAATTAAATGTCTTGCTTAGCAACAAAACCTTTGAGCTTAATTGTGGTTGTAAGTCAAGAACTTCCTGCAGTGGCTGCCAGCAGGCTCCCTGATGCCGGTTAAAGGACTGGGGCTATCTATAAAACTTTACAAAGCTTATCTCTGAGTTGTCTGCTGATGGTATCACTAGAATAGACGTGGTTGGTTCCATCTTCCGGGAAAAACTATTAACGGTGCTCAACTTTTTATGGGTGAGAGGGGAATTAAGGCTCAACGGTGTTGCTTTTCGTGGTTATGCTGGTTCCTGGAATGCCCTTGAATTGGAGATCCAGTCGGATACTTCTGGGAGCTGCTCAAACTAGATCTTTTCTAGAAGCCCTTTGGATCTTAATGTCATCTTGATTTGGTCAGATTAAAGTTTTATTTAGTTTCTGGAGCCTTATTTATATAACTTTTATTAACTATATAATTCTTAAGTATAAACAGCTGGAACTTTTTAGGGATTCAGTGATCTAGAATGACACTAACTTTATAATATGATCATGCCTATTATTATTTGTATTGTGTGATCATACAAATACACTTTTCCCTACGAAGAGGCTTATAACAAATGGAACTGATCAGCAGTTAGAAAGTCATCCAAATGAAAAAATAGATTGGACTTTATTTTATTTAGGATATTAATCAAGTTTACTTAGTTTCCATCTCATGAGAAATGGGCAGCCGTACAAAATCAATAAAAACAATGCATATGTAAAAAACCAGACATTTAAAAATATAAAAAACAACATTCAAATAAAGATTAAAAATGTAAATTGAAAAAAATACACAATTATCTTTCCCATATGTCCCCATATGTGGATCAAAGAAATTAAGGATGGGTGCCAGTAGCTAAATTTTGATTGCCGGAGAAAAACGCAACTATCTCACTAGGTCTTTTACCTTGGATGTTACAGAATTTTAACTCCAAGCAGCCACAATTATCATGGTCAAAGATGAAAAATGCTGGAAATTGTAGTTCTGAAACATTTGAACTCATATCATTTGTCAACTTATTTCTTCCTGCGGGAGGTAGCTGAATTTTCCTGTTCACGTCATTTCAAGGAAAGATGATTTAGGAAAACTTAAAAACTTTTTCAAAAGCATGGTGTGCCCATGACAGACAGCATTCCCAAAGGGAGGCGGGCGGGGGGCGGAATTGAGCTCAGCAAGCAATAAAGTTCATAAGTCAACGATAAGAGCTTTGACAGAAGGCTATAACTATTGGTTAGTTCCATCAACTCTAACTCTGGACAAACAGATTGTCCTACTAATATGCATAGAGCAAATAAAGAGAGAGATGGTGAATTATGGATTTAGAGCAATGTCAAGGAAAAGAGAACGGAAGTCTCTTTTCCGAGCCTATTTACCTTCTTTCAGAATAAATGGAATCCAAAGGACTTTGTTCTTGGATGACTCACCTGTGTCCCATGATTGGGTGGTTAAAATTTGTGCAACAAAATAAATAAATAAATGTGCTTAAAAGTCACAGCATCTGGTGATGAATTTCAGGCCTTTGACCCTGAGATGATATTTCCCACTGAAAAACAGATAATGAAGAAAGGCAATGAAGCACAAACCGATAATGGATGATGAGATTATTAATGGCCATGGAAAATGACATTCCAAGTAAGATCTGAAGTAGCTCTGACATAATGGATAAGGGTAGGATAAGATAGCAAAAAGTCAGTTGTATGCCCCTTAATTTCCCGATCACTTTTAATCAAGGCTGTAGAATATGTCCAATTACTCTGCATCTGGTTATTATATTTTGCATATTTTAGAATATTAATTGCAGCTAACTCAGAGTATAGGATAACTTTCTCCAACAGCCAAAAAGATATTGTGGGACTTCCTATTAAATACTCCATCCAATGTTTATTTATTTATTATTTTATTTATTATTTAAACTTTTATACCGCCTCTCTCCCGAGGGACTTGAGGCGGTGTACAGCCATCTAAAAACACAGCAATAGACAACAATTTAAAACAAATTAAAATTAAATTAAAT
>JAEANM010011556.1:1010-15212 GCA_017656035.1 Myanophis thanlyinensis | reverse complement strand
CTATCTATTATGAAAATGTTGCCATCTGTACTGGCAACAATCATAAATTTTATTAAATTTTCTGTTGCTAAAAATGTTCTTAATATTTCATTAACAATAAAGAAATTGATATATTGATAGGACTACAATAACACTAATTTAAAATCCCAAACAATATATCATTTTTTTTAGCAATGTAAATTGAAACAAGACTATGTTTATCCTATATGTTTACTTTCAAGGACAGTTTGTAGTTATTACTGCTACATCCTTTTTTTCTAGAGCATAGAAATACATCCTAACCTCATTCTTTAAAGAAACCTTTATCCAAACCACATGTACAGCAAACATCAGATTTTTACAAACTGGATTGTTGTAAAAAGAGACAATTTATCACACTAATCACTCCATCTGCTAATTATCACGAAGGCTTTATTTTATTAAAAGTACAGTGCATTTTTAAAAAACTCTTTGGAAAGCTAATTGCCCATATAATTATGAACTAATTGCTGTCCATTCCAGGATAATTATGTGATAGTATTGACAAGTGAAGTTCTTTCTTTGTGTGCTGGTCTTCTCTGCCTGTGGATAAGCATTTTCTTGGACAAATTCAACAATAGCGAAGTGCTATGTAAATTATTAGAGATTTAACCAGCAACTGTGTTAATAAGTCATTATACATATTTCTACCTTTGCTATAAAGATTGTCTCTTAGTGCCTGTTAATAATGTCTAACAAGAACAATAGCCTTTATTATTCTATTATCTGCCATGGGACCACCCATTTGGAAGGAAGGAAAAAAATGAATGCTTTATCCCAATGCCTGTTCTGAAAACTAGTGTGGCTTAGTGTACATGATCATAGTGTAAAGGGTTGAAAGAGATCTGTTGTTCTAAGCTTCTGTATAAAATGACTGGAAAAAACCTTTTCAGTGCTGAGTTACTATTGTGTTTGGCTCGAGGATCTATTTTCATCCTTGGATCCATGCTAAAAAAAATGAATGTGTTCTCTTTGTTATGTCTAGCAATTTTGTTGAATTGTAAAATTAGGAATTGGTAAGGTCTTAAAATACCTGTAAATGGACCAGACTACTTCCATGCTCATTATTTACTATGAATATGTTTATTTAAGTATCTTGAAATTGAATTCTGTTGCTCTTTTTTTGGCATTCATGGTTTTGGGAATGTTACATCTATAAGTTTTCTAGAAATGTTTTACCTATATCAACAGGTAATAAGATGTTAAAGTTCATTCCATTTAAGGCATTGTTGAAGAAACTACATCTAAAAAAATAAAGAATTTAGAGGAGGAAGAGAATTTAACAGTGATTGTTAAGCTAAAGATAAAATAAATCTAAGGAACATTAATATTCTGTATATGTTTTGGATGTGTCCATTAGTAACTTATTAAATTAAATATTATTAATATTAAATATTTATTTATTTATTTATTTTATTTGATTTATATACCGCCCCCTCTCCCAAAGGACTCAAAAATATTATTAATATGGGTTATATATAGGTTAAATATTATTCCTATGGTAAACCAGGATAGGAAGGAAATTTGCAATAGGCAGCGAAATTACAGTTTAAATATAACATACTGTTAAATTATTATACTCTGGTATTTTATGTATAAAGAGCCTGGCTCAATTAAATTTGTCAGCTCTCAGATTCAAGGACTCTATAAATCAAAGGGAAGACAAGATCAAACAGTGTAATTCCATACAATCAAGATTTGGTGGTCAAAAGGGAAAAATTGAATTCATATCCTTTTTTCTCACTGTACCAAAACTTCCAGCTTTTTTAAGGCCATCATTGCATCGTTGTATCTTAATCAGTGTGATTTGCTAATGGTGGGCTTTTCATAATTCTGCAGGCTGTTTGCCATTCAAGTAGATGAGGACAGAAGACAGTCCCAGCGACTACCAACAGATCAGCCTGTCTCCATTAAAAGGCTTTTTGTGGGAGGAACTCCACCTGAATTTCACATACCCCCAATTAAAAACATACCTGCCTTTGATGGCTGTATATGGAATCTGGTTGTCAATGCTGTGTAAGTATATGTTAATGCTGCTCCTGAAACATATCATTCTTATATATTTGTGGCTTCCCATATTTTACATGAAGGGAAGATTTAAGATAACTGTTTCCAAACTCGAATCAAAAGAGATCTGGAAGTCTCCTAGTCCAACCCCCTGCTCAAGCAGGAGATGTATATCATTTCAGACAAGTGAGTTCTGGGCTCTTCTTAAAAACCTCCAGTGATGAAGCACCAACACCGTCTGAAGGCAAGCTGTTCCACTGGTTAATTGTCCTCACTATTAGGAAGTTTCTCCTCAATTCCAGGCTGCTTCTCTCATTTATTACCATAATTTCCATCAATTGTTTCTTGCCCTGCCCTCTGGAAAATAAATTTAAAATAAAAATCCTGGTCCCTGTCTATTCCCATCATCTTTTTGTCCATAGTAGCCTTGCTGATCCCAAACAAATGTAGCTGCCAGTCATCATAAGGATGTACATTCCTGTCCTATGGAAAGAGAAGACTTGACTTTCTTTTATCCCTCAAATAAAGGATCAGCATGTTGGAGAAGATACAGCAAAATGTTTCTGACTTTTCTTTTTATCCATGATGAATCTGGAGGGGAAATGAAAGGGTCAGCCTCTTTTTCCTGTAGCGATATTCAAGGGATTTGGGCTTGAATACAGCCTGTTCAATCAATCAGGAAAATATCTGTAAATTTTCCCTGACAGCTCATATCCATAGTCAGGACCAACACTGGCCTCTTCTCCTAAGGATAATTATTGTAATTCAGAGTCTACTTTCTGAGGATTTAGCATCTATTTCTTCTTTTAATAGTTTTTAATTTCTTAATGTAAACTGTTCACAAGTCATCTGAAATGAAGCAGCCTCTAAAAATAGCAACCACAACCATAATATCTTAATTACCTGTATTAGTGACCTGGGATATCACAGATCTTTGGCAGGAATAGATGATTTACTGTATTTTTTTTTTATCTTGCCATGACTCCAAGCACCTCAGAATAGTATTCACATCTCTGTGTCACCTGTTTTGATATGGAAGTTAACTAAGATTAAGAAATAAGTCTTAATCCATGGTCATTCTGTGTATTTCAATGCTTTGTGGAGATTTAAATTCAGTCTGCAGTGTCATCTTCAATATAGTAATGCAACATTGTCACTGCACATGCTAGAACCTTTGAAAGCAAATATATTGCCTGGGTTCCACATAAATTAGTTACAATCCATACTGAATCGTCCATTTAACTAATTTATTTATTTAGTGTATGGCATGTGTTAACCAGGGATCACTGAGGTGGCTGGCAGCCTCTGTGAAAGGAATTTTTTTTGGGTGGTGGTGTTATCTTTACCCGCGGGATGCCTGAGTGCCAGTAGGCAATCGGGGCTTTATTCGCTCACGGTTTATTCACTCATGGGAATTGAGCCACCAAGCTGCCGACCTCAGTGGGGCACAAGCCCATCGTCTTATCACGTGAGCCACCGGGACCCCTGTTTAATTAACATAAAGGCATAGAAGACATGATACTGAATAAGGCTTTTCATTTCATGCTGCTGGTTTCATTGTGTTTCCATAGTCCAATGGATTTCGCCCAACCAGTAGCCTTTGAAAATGCAGAAATAGGACAATGTCCTGATTTAGGACCACCTCATGAAAGGGAGGATGAAGATCAACCCCCTCTGACAACAAGTCATCCTGAACCAGAGAAGGAAGAAAGTAAAGCAAGTACAACATCTCCTCCTCCTCCTCCCTTCCCACCTTTACCAGTAAGTATTTCTGTGACATTACTGGGGGTGGGTTTTTTTTTATATATATGTGACTAGGATACTACACAGTTGTACTGGGTGGAACACAAACAGTTTTTCACATTTTTTAACTAAACACTTCAAAACTAAGGATGCACAGAGAGCATTATAAAAATGTAATGTTGCTTGGGAGCTTATATTAGAGCAGTGTTTCTTAACCTTGGCTACTTTAAGATGTGTGGACTTCAACTCCCAGAATTCTGGGAGTTGAAGTCCAAACATCTTAAAGTGGCCAAGATTGAGAAACAATGTATTAGAGGAAGGCAATAAAAGGGTGTGTATGTGTGTGTTAGATCAGCGTCCCCAACCTTTCCAGCTTTGCAAACCAAGAGGGGGGGAGGAAATGTTTCTGTGTGCGGCATGTGTTCACGTTCACATGCACAGCTTCATTTGTGTGAGCGGCGAGCAGTCGTGCTCATGGTCACCACTCGTGCAAATGGACCTGTGCACATGCGCTCACCCGATGCTTGCACGGCCCAGTTCTGAATGGGCCACAGCCCATTTGGAACCAGGCCATGGCTCAGGGGTTGGGGATCCCGTGTTAGATTACATATTCTGAGGAAGAACTTGTGAGAAAAGCTGTAGAGGAAAAAATAATGGCATAATGATTATGTCAAAGGAACTAAAAAAGTTCAAAGAATTTATCTGAGTTACAACAAAATATGTCTCTAAATGAAAGACAACCATTAACTGCTTATAATATTAATAAACAGGAATCTGATCCAGCAAAAAATGAAGAATATTTGAGTAGAATAGTATTTACAAAATTTACCAACCAACCCCCCCCCCAAAAAAAAACCTTAATCTTAAGAAGAAACTACAGAGGAAATTTAAAAGTTAAAAATGAATAAAAGTCCATTTCTGCAATACTGTATATTATAAGACTTTTCAAGAAACTCTGAATAAATGTTAACTAAAGTAGTGAACAGACGTTAAGTAAATGAAAAAGGAAGCAATTCAGTTTGTCCTGAAGCATACAGATCCATTTTGTTATTGAATATGGATTAGAAAACCTTTGTGGCAATCTTTGTTAAGTGGTTAAATGGCTTTTTAGTTGAATTGATACATCCTGGTGAAATGGGCTTTATACCAAAGTGGCATATGAAAGATAACATTAGTTATATTCTAAACATTATTAAGTTAAATCAGAAGGAACAAAAACTAGCCACTTTTTTTCTTTGATGCTGAAAAAGCCTATGATGATTTGGAATGGGATCTTTTTGTTGCGGCTATCAAAAAATAGACTGCATACGTAACATTTTTGCATACATGCAGAGAAACTCTGGGATAAATATAGGGGGGAAAATAAGTCTACATTTTTCTCCTTTTATTGAATGCTTGTTTTTTATATGAATAGGGTACTCAGAAATCTGCTTAGTGGAGAGAAAGCAGCTTGACAGATTACAAAATTTAATTGTCAACAGGACAAATTAAAATACTTAAATCTCTTAATTATACAGCATTGTTCTACAACTCACAATCTGAGTTAAAGTCTGTATGATTAGATGGATGCAAAATTTGAATGTAGTTAATAAAGTGATTAAGAAGTTTGATATATAAATAAATAAAATAAAAATGAAACAATAGGTATTTCAATGAAAAAAATATTTATTTAATTAAATTTTTATGCTGCCCATCTCCCTTAAAAGGTGACTCTGTGCAGCTTACAGGTAATATAATTTACAGAATTGTCTTTGTGTATTGTTTTATCTTCCATCTTTCTTTCTTCCTGCTCTTGACTCCCTCTTGACTCCAGTTGTATTAATCAAGTTTCTTTAAAGTGCACTAGAGATGTATTTTAATTATGAAAAGGGTATGAAATGACTTGTAGTGTTGTAAATTTTTAATTATGCGCTATACTATTTTAATTATATGATATCTTAAATTTATTGATTCACAGTTCATATTTTAAACATATTGTTTTTTTAATCTGCATCTATTTATCTATTTTTTATATTCTTTTAAATTTGTACTTATCTCGGTACTATCTTTAAAAAATTTTTTTATCCTGCCTTACTTTATTTTAGCAATTCAGAGCAGCAAACATGCACAATACTCCTTCCTTCTCCTATTTGACCCCACAACAACAACCCTGTGAAGGAGGGAGGGAGGAAGAGAGAGAGAGAGAGAGAGAGAGAATCACTCAGGCAGCTTTACCATTATACAGGTTCCAAAATATTCATGCAATGCAACCCAGAAATACATTTTTACATCTTTTCCTCTTTCTTTTAAAATAATAGCATGTAGCTTATTAAAATAAATAGGAAAAGAAAGAGTCTCAGATGGCAGAAAATCAAAACATGACATGCAACAGTTTGAAATAAGATTAGAAAATTGAAAAATGAAAGCACTCTATGGGCATTTTTTGAAAGATACTGAAAGAAAAATCAGACAATAACAGTGGCTTAAATACATTTTATTTTATTTTTTTAAAAAGAAGCAAAAGGAAACCTTTTTGTTCCCCAAGAAGAAGCCCTGTGTACAGATGACATTAGGTCAAAATAGAAATAGAAAAGAAAGTAGAAAAGACTCAGTTTGAGTAATAAATGATGGTTATGCCAGGTTAAAGATGAAACATTTGACCATATGATAATGGGATGCAGCTATATCACAGAAGTTGATTACCAAAGAGGATGTGTTCAGATTAGGATGATATTACACTGGCATTGATGTATAAAGTGCAGCTCACAGTCCGTAAAAACTTTTTGAAACGTGAAGTAGGAGGATGTTGCACATGGCAGAGCAAAACTTTTAAGAGATTTTAAAATTCTGACTGATTGACAATCAGCATATCAAACATTCTTATCAACGAAAAAGACATGTTTCGTTAATTGATGTAGCTATTCCAAGAAATAATAATTTTAAAGACAGATAATTGGAAAACACTGCAAAACAAGGTTTGCAAAAATCAGGGAATGGTTGACATTAGGGACTAGGTGTAAATACCACAAAAACTTAGAATTTGGACTGCCTAAATTTTGAACAAATTATAACAGCTCTCCTATAAATAGCACAATTGAGCACTTCATGTATATTTAAATACTATCTTTACTATTCCTAAACTCTTGAGTAGGGCTTGAATCTAAAGAAGAAAACTTTCCAACATCATTTATAAAACACGATCAGTGGAATTGGGATGATAATTGATGATGACAGACATTTGCCATGAGCACAAGACTATAATTTTAGTATGTAAAATTCCATTATTTTGAAAACTATTTTTAAGATCATAAAATGTATTTAATATTAAGGAGTGAATTTGATATTCAGAGTTCTTTTAGATCTTTCTTTCATTATTTCCCATTATACAGTAATTCATTGTAGATGTCTCAGGTTAGATAATGACTATGGGAGTTTCCCAAGAAATGCCTTTTTCGATACTAGTTTTGATATCCTATTTCTTTGAAGTTTCTGCTGAAACTTCTATCACAACAGTAACATTGGTCCTGTTGTATTTGCGAGATGAACATCTGTGCAATTAAAAAAAAATTGGATGGAGATCAATGACTCTATCTACCAGACCAGCAATTTTTTTAGCTTTCAGTGAAATGGTTTATGTATGAACCTGTCATCTAAAGGAGAGAATGTTGGAATCCTATTATTTAATCTCTTTTCTTTTCCTATTTTCAAAAAATAGAACTGATTACAGTGCAGCTCAGTGTGTCAACATCTCAACCACTGCTCTCTGTCACTGTGACAAAAGCCTGGCGTTTGTTTGCTGCTTTCATCAGCTATTCTTATATAGAAACCACAGTGGAGAACCAGGCCAATCTCTCTCCTTGTCCA
The DNA here is from genome assembly GCA_017656035.1 of Myanophis thanlyinensis. Lineage (NCBI taxonomy): Eukaryota > Metazoa > Chordata > Lepidosauria > Squamata > Homalopsidae > Myanophis > Myanophis thanlyinensis. Next base: position 7,601 of record JAEANM010011556.1, on the reverse strand, counting down.
ATACAATCACTGTATCATATAAAATAGGATGCACAAGCAGAAAACCATTTATGCACAAATCTTATCTATACTTGCTCAGAAGCCTCCTGTTGTTGTTGGTTTTTTAGAAGAGACTTTAGGGGGGCTCTGAATCACACATGTTGAATTACAGCAGGAGAATTGCTTCAATAAAAGAAGTAATGGAAACCCAAAAACGACACGATGCATATGACAAAATATAGTGTGTCCTTTTGACAGACTTGATTTGTACATGGCATTTAGCTCTAAAGCACTATGGTTAAGGGTTAGTTTCTGAGATTTAATAATGAAGGGTAGTAGATATATGTGATTGATTTTTTAATAGACAACATAAAGCAGCATAATGTATTAATTCTCATAAAATAGTCTGATGGTAACACATAGAATATATATAGTTATATTGCACCTGATTTTTAAAAGATATACTGTACCTTTGTAAGATGTTGCTGGTACAAACAAATTGAGCTAAAAATTTCCATTCAAGTATTGATTTCTTGTTTTCAGATAACTTCAGTATTATTTTGCTGGTGGTAGCAATGGTCACCTTACTGATAACATTATTATAGCATCTTCTATCCCAAAGGTAGCCATGTTTAACACATTAAAAAAAACTGCTGTAAACTTGGAATGTGAGTTTTTAAATGATTTTTTCCCTTGTTGAATATTTTCTTTGCAGCTTTGTATTAAACAAATCTCAGCCAAGCTCTGGGTAGATAGAACAGGCATAATAGCTATTCAAGGTAAATAATAATAATAATAATAAGACTCTATTGGTAATGCTTAGCAAAAAAAATAAAAAGCAAACATTTTTCCAATAATAAGAGGGAAAATTGCCAATATATATTGTAATAACTTTATTGTACACAAAAACAGGAAGTAAACATAAAAGAAAATTATTACAGTTCTACAGATTCACGAACACTGTGTCAGTCAATCTGCTGGTGTCAGTCAATCTACAATCTTAAATTGTAGAACAAAATGATTTCATAAGGTTATCATGCGTTTTTGGAAAGTGGAACATTTGCTTTCTATAGAAAAGGGCACCAGCTTCTATTTTTTATTTCATTTCCTTTCATAAAGGACTCTGCTGGATGAATCAATGAATAATACTTTCCTATAAGGCAGTTTTATATGTTCAATTGCAATAATTATTTTTGCCCCATTCTTTTAAGCACTCCTTATTTCTATATAAGGTGCTGGCACCTTAAGTGCCATTGATGAATTCTGGCTATGGGACTCTTAAATAAACATTAAAGATAAAAGTTTAATATATACAGAAAGGCTTTATATTAAACTAGGACAATTTCCACCAAAATGACTAAGAAACAAATATCAATGTATATCCATAAGAGCTTGTGTGATACCAATTCAATGGTGCTTTGCCCAACTTTTTCATAGCTTTGTTAAGAAAAGCTACTTGGTATTCTTTAACATGGTGTGAATATGAAATACTCTTACTATTGAGATAAAAATTGCAAACAAGTATCAAGTCATGAAAACAAGCATATAATGATACATTTTAGCAGTGGTGGAATTCAATTTTTTTTACTACCAGTTCTCTGTGTGTGGCTTGGTGGCATGGCTAGGGGGTCATGTGACTGGCTGGGCAGTTTCTGTAAACAGGGCAATAAAAGTTAGGCTAGAAACAACACCAGATTGTTTCTTTCCTGCCTTCCTTACAGGATTTACCCTGTAAAGTAGGCAAAAATAAAAGGAGATTTCTTCTAACAACCGGTTCTCTGAACTGCTTAGAAAATTTACTACTGGTTCTAGTGAACCTGCTAGAACCTGCTGAATTTCACCTCTGCATTTTAGCCCCAAAAATGTAAATTTCATCTAAACATCAGTGGGATTTCACCCAGCTGACCTCTAAATGGTCTTAAAGACACAAAAATGTAAATGCATTCTGCAGATGCTATTAGAAAGTGAATCCCATGCTTAGAATCATTAAGAAGGAAACAGAAAATTGAACTGTCAGCATCATAGCCTCCTTATAAGATTTTTTGATGAGACTGTAATTAGTCCATAATTAGAGTAACTAGCATGTACAACTCTATGTACAGTTAGGGTCAACACAACTTAAACAGAGCTGCAAAAGGGACCGAAAAAGTTCACCAAAGTGAACTTTTTGTGCCCCTTTTTGGCTTCCAATAATGATCAAGAGAAACTTGGTGGAAATATTTAAATTCATGAATGGCATAGAGAAAATGATTTTTTTCCCTTTTTCTTCTTTCTCAGTACTAAAACTCATCCATTGAAACTAAATAGGTTCACAACCTACAAAAGGAAATACCTGGGGGGTTTTTTTAACAAAGCAAAGTCATGTAATTAAAGTACTGCCACTTGCTCATAAGGACAACCAGTTTTGAAGTAAACCAGGAAAAGTCATGGAGGATTCAGGGTATTAATGCCTACTAATACGGTGCCTATCACTATCTGCTGAATCATAGGCAGCTCTGCTTAAATCCTGCTTGTTAGGAAGTGATAGCAAAAAGAAGCTTTTGCCCCCAGCCCATACTTGTGAGCTTCCCAGATGTGTCCATGTGGTTATTGTGTGACACAAAATACTGGACTAGATTAGTCAAGGCCTGATCCAGGAGGGCAATTCTTTTTTTTAATCTACTTTAAATTCTAGCAGAATGTGTTCAGGAGGTCCTTGACTTACAATCACAATTGGGACTGGAACTTCTATCACTAAGCAAGAGAGTCATGCCCAATTTTATGATATATTAAGTGTATCACTGAAATCATTTAGTGAATGATATGTTCCCTAAGAAAATCTGTCTTTTCCATTGACTTTGCTTGTTGGAAGCCTCCTGAGATCACCAATGGCAATCATGCAACTCCAGAATGCTACAACCATTGTAAATACATGCTGGTTGCCAAGGGCAGGAACTCTGCAATGGTCTTAAGTGTGAGGATTGGTCGTGTCACTTTTTTCACTGCTGTCATAACTTTGAACGACCATTAAAAGAATGGCTGTAGGTCGAGGACTACCTGTATTAGCGTTTAAGGTGCTGCAAAAAATTCCTTGATATCTAAAACAGTTATTCCTCTAAAGCTGCTTCCTATTTGGAAGCTGGGAGTTTGTTCATGTGTCTCACATATTGGCTAACTCTATTATTTCATCAAATAACTCTCCAACCTAAGAATCTACGGTACTGTAAGATCAGAACCATGGATGTCAAGGACAATTTTTTCTGTTTGTTTTCCACTGTATTGCTTTAGAAGCTTAGTCATTTGGGCTTCATCCCATGCAGATGCTTTTACTGCAAATGCCTCTAATATGAAATGATGTGGACTGAATTGCTTGATTTGCATTTCATTGTCTTGTACTTTATGGGCGAGCTTCATGCAGGCAAATGCAGATTTTCCTCACTTCCTTTGTACTTAAAACAGGGCCTTTGTCTTTGATTTAAAGGAAGAAATTGGTTTTGAAAATAATGGACAGAGTAATGCGTTTGGTGGTTTTTAGGCATTAGGTTGCCACAAAGGCTTACTGCTTGCTACAAATGCCGTTACCTAGGAACATCAACAATTGTTGCTTCTGCCTCACGTTGTTTACTGCTTCTCAGGAATTGCTTACGGCTGAAGTGAAGAGCGCCGGTAGTTCAGCTGACTCTCACCTGACGGTATCTCTTAGTGTGGCCCTGTCTTTCCCTTCCCTTTCACTTAACAATGCTTGATGAACTGCAGTGGGGTTTCGGTGACTAAATGGCTTCCCTTCTTCTCCTTCCATCACTGGTGATGCAGTTTTATGCACAAATGTGTGAGATGGTCTGACAGCAATTCCATTCCCGTAAATACTTTGTACTAAAGGCACTGGTTTCTGTTGCCCTGGAAACATCCGCTCAAGGTTTCAGCTGAGATACTTAATTAAACAGTTCCTTAAAATGTTCCATGATGTATGTATGTGGCTACGCTGGGTGAGTGGGATTTGTCATTATCATCCACCCACATTTCATAAAAAGTACATTAAATCTCAAGTAGGCACTGACTGCACATGGAGGGTGGGTTGTCAGTTACCATTTGCTGAAGGACTACCCTCACACATTTGTAACTGAGCTCTTCCAGACATTCTCCTGATTTGGCCTTCTTATTCAAGAGGAGCACAAAACCAGAACATACACCAATGCGTATGTCATATTTAGAGTGTTGCTATTGTAAGCACAATGCTAGCTCAGAAAGATCTAACAAAGCAGGGAATTGGCAAGGAATCTGGATGGGTAGGGTTGCCTTGTTTGGGTCTCAGGCATCCCAAATACTTTGTCTGGAAGTGCTTTAATGTCCTATTCTCTCTGTCTTTCTCCTTTAATTGCACCAGGACAGAGTAAGAAGAGTATGCTTGTTCTCATAAACCATTTTAAAACCTGTTTTTGCCCTCTGTTAAGATTTCTTTGCATGGACAAATGGTTACTGAAACATCAAGAGAACGTTATTTTAAAATATGCATTTTATGTGGGGGGGGGGGGTTCTGTTTTATATTCATGGTGTCTTAAAGGTCTTTTGTGGTAAGAAATGCTTTGATTTGGATGGAGACAAATGAAAGAATAAAGAATATTTCTAACGTAACTAAATAGGTAAAAAATATTTATTTTAGGAACTCAAAATCTATTCTGTCCTGAAGCATTATTATTCTGTGACATTTCGTATTTTAAGAAGTTAGCACCCACTCTTCTCCTAGAAGAGTGAAATATTCTAGGAAATATTAAAAAGGCAGAACATAATTTCCCTAAACATGCTCTTGGAAAGCACACACACACCCCCACCTTTGTTAATAGCAGCAGCTATTTTGGTGCCAACCTATCTACAAGACAAAAGACTGAGCCAGCTTGTCTACAACACAAAAGACATGATGGGGTTATCCAACTCACCACATGGCACAAAGCCCAAAAGCTTCAACCAAACTTGCATCATGACCCATGATCCCACATGGCCACATGGGAGCCTACAGCCAATAGGATACTTGCCCTTGCCACAGGAACAGGAAGCAAGGTTATAGCCCAAGAGAGGGTATAAATGTATTCCTCTCTGTCACCCGTGTGCCTTTTTGCCCAGGACCTCAAACCATGTGGACCTGTTCACCAATAAACCATCTTTCCAAATAGCCTCCATGTTTCCAGTGTCTTTCTGGAACTGAACCCAAATGGATATTTCTTTCAACCGTATCATTCTGTTTGATTTTTCATAGTGCACCCAATAGAAACTGAAAATAGATGCCACTCATGTTTATGTCTGTCTTCTATAGCTAGTATTAAAAAGCCATTATTGTAGCACAAGTAGTTTAAAGGAACTTACGTATTTACAAGGAATGTCCAGTGTCTGGATTCACAAACCTACAATAGCTATATCCAGCTTTTGCATAGAATTAGTACTGTGATTATGATTCCAGTCGAATAGCAATGGAAAAGTAGTGGGTTTTCACTTATAAATGGAAGACAATGTCTTCTATTGATATATATGCAATTATCGAGTGAGTATTTATGCCAAAACATGAGCATTAGAAAATAGTTAAAAGAGGAGAAAGGAATTTGGTATTTTACAATAATAAATGGTTTTTCCTTCAGGCAAAATATTGACTGCTTTTCTTAAAAGGTATGGGAGTGGTCTTGTTCTAAATAGTTGGTGAATAGAAAGAAAAGATTATGAGGTGCTTTGCTTTGCTTTGTAGGAACATTGTGCTGCTGATGTGGAACCCATTGCCTTGGAAGGAGGCAAGCAATTTGGCCTCTCAAGAAACAGCCATATTGCAGTTGCATTTGATGACACGAAAGTTAAGAACAAGTAAGCTAATAGTTTCCCACCATAAATTTGAGGGGTCTACCTTTTTAGCCTTTCTGGAAGGCCATGAAAACCTGGGTCTTCCCGTGGGCCTCAGGCTAAAATGGAGGGTTTAGTCAGAAGGTTAAATTTTACATCGTCTGGCACCTGGTGGGAAGGATTGTTCTGTTGTCATTCTTCTTTTTAGTAGTCATAATGAACCATCTAGGATCACTATATAATAGGCAGCCTTATATATGTTTCTTTAAATAGTAAGTTCACTTTCAAATAAAGTTGAAAAGGAATTATTTCTGCTAGTAACATTTGCTAAATTGTAGATGTTTTAAAACAAGATGGCCAGAATTCAAAGCATTGAAGATGGGCGAGCCAGTTTTCTGTCAAGCCTTCATAAAATGAAGTACAGTTATTATACTGTCTATTTCAAAAGGGATTTAATTTTAGAGATAAAAATCACTTTCCAAATTTAGGATGTGTTTTTAAGCATAGATTTCCCTAAAAGGGGGAAAGGGAGGGAGGGGAGGGACAAATTGATTTAACTGAGGTGTATTATTTTTCCATGATAAGAGGGTTCACTTTTTTTTCCAATCCAACAGAATGTTGGAAATAAACTATATAAAAAGGATTGAGAGATTCTGTTTTTCAGAAGAATGACTTTTCCAATAACAGAATTTAGGGAGATTAAATTTGGGCATGGTGGAAGGAAAGGGGGGGAGGGAGGGAGGGAGAGGCAGAGAGAGAGGGAGGGAGATCGGACGAGCGTCGGGTAGGGACAGAGTGGTCAGATGGGGGGAG
>JAEANM010011555.1:0-15212 GCA_017656035.1 Myanophis thanlyinensis | reverse complement strand
AGGGAGAGGGGGCGGTATACAAATCAAATCAAATCAAATCAAATCAAATCAAATCAAATCAAATCAAATCAAATCAATCAATAAATAGTGGACTAGCTTGTGGTTTTGGTGTCTCATGCAAATTTTAATCCTGTATTTTGCCCTGTTTTCTTTCTGATCCCAGTCAGGTTATTAATTAGGGTCTGGGTGACCTGCTGGGCCCTTTCACAACTGGTATGCTCTGTGTCAGGAACTTGCTGATTAGCAGGCTGATTATGTGTTGGGGTGTGTGAGGGAAGGGGAAGTTGCTTTTCTATTATTGCTGGCTGGAGATCAAGGGTTTTGAAAAAATGTTGTGGAGTCTATTTAGGAAGTGTATTTGTTTACACAGTCCTTGACAGCTGTGGTGTTAATAGAAGGGCAGCTCTAATTTAAAGGCACAGGATGCTGCAAATGGCTGGCTTGACCCTGCAGTCAAACTCATACATCTTCTAGACCTCTGTCAATCCCGGGGAACGAAACACACATCAGACTCACTGCAAAGTGTTTCAAGGCTTTGTACTTGTGGAAGTTTTAGAAAAATTTAACAATGCTATACCGAATTCGTTAGGGTGATTTGAGTGACAGACTTTTGGGGGCCCAATGCAACCACCATGGTTGATTAAGGCAGCAGATGGGTTCCTGCAAAACGAGATGTTAACTCTGCATGGTCAGAATAAAAGTCTGAACTAGATGTTATAGATGCATCTAAGATACAAAAATCACCATGCAGGGAACTTTTGTTTAGGAGAATAACCCTACTGGCCTGATTCACCCTTGGGAGAACATCCCTCCCACCCCAATCCTTTCTGCCTAATCTATGTCTTGGGTAACACTGAGCTAAGGGATAGAGCAGCCTACTTGGAAATGCTATTAGCAAATCTACCCCTCAGTGGGTAGCTGTGTTGACCCAAAGGTAGATCTGCCCAACCTATTGGTTTAGCTAATGGGAAATAGCAATAGCACTTAGACTTATATACCACTTCACAGTTCTTTACAGCCCTCTCTAAGCGATTTACACAGTCAGCATATTGCCCCCAACAATCTGGGTCCTCATTTTATTGACCTTGGAAGGATGAAAGGCTGAATCAACCTCGAGTCAGTCAGAATTGAACTCTTGGCAATGAGCAGTGAGTTAGCCTGCAATTCTACATTCTAACCCCTGCACCATCACAGTTCTCCTGAACAGAGTGATGAAGATAAAAGGGTATTTTTGCTTTCTTGTCCTGAGATTATTTGCCCATTTCCTGCTTCCACCTGTTCTTTAGTAATCTCTTTGGATTTGAGGTGGTGTGTGTGTGTCTGTGTGTGTTATTTACAAATCTCCTAGGGGAAGGGTGTCACCTTTCTTGAGTCCAGTGTAGCAGCATACTACAGTAGTTATTGGCGAAAGCTTATGGTATATGTGCTTTATGGTCAGCTAAAGGTGACAGTCCTTTTCTGTTAATCATAATCTGCTTTTAACAGAAGTATGACAAAACAATTTGTCAACAAAAAGTTGACAAATTAAGCTTCTATATTTCTTCATGAGGAAGAAAACTCCAGGTTGTGGATTCTGTGTGCTGGGGTAATGTGAATCACTTGCAGATAGGTTGACTATCTTTAAATTTCCATATACTTTAACTTAATTTTCACAATGGGCTTATCTGTGGGTGGTTCATTTTTTCATGGTATTAGCATTAAAAAATTGAGGAGTTGCTTATCTGGGATTAGCTTTTTCATGACAGGATATATAGATACTTAAAAAATAAACACAGGGCAAAAAAAATCTACCACATATACTTGCAGATAAGCCTATCCATTGATAAGCCCTTCCCCAGATAAGCTGAACCCAATTTTGGGGTATATTTTGGCACCTAAAGCTCTTGTCTTATCTGTGAATATATACAGTAGTCAAATTTTACTTGCCAGAATTTTTTTGGGGAGATAATAAATGCATGCTGTAATCAAACAGCTTTCATCACAGGATTTGAGATGGAAATTCACTCTAGGGCTGAGACTGGATAGAATTATTTTCAAGTTCAACTTCCTGGAAAGGTTTGCAAAATATATTAGAAAGTATTGCAAAAAAGAAAAAACCCTGCAGTATGTGCTTTATTTAAAAACAGAAATTAAAGTGTAAAAGGCATCACATTCTTTTAAATTTTCTAGATACGGGCAAATGAATGTCAACTTGCTGCTCCAATAAGCTTTAATGGAATTCAACAGGCTTGTCTTTTATAAGCAAATGTACTGAAGAAAAGCAAGGGGCATTAATATGGAATAATTAGAAGGTGAACAAAACTTTTAGCAAAACATTTTCCTTGAATTTATCAAATTTATTTTACAGAGTTTTGATCCCAACAAAAAGTGTACCAGCTATAATCCTGCCCAGAATTAACTTTTCAGTGGCATCATAAGAAAACTGATGTCAGAACAAGGTAACATGATTGCATGCAGCAAATAGGTAATAATAGAAAGTTTGTTCACCTTGGATAGATTGTATTCAGACTTCTATTTACTCTTTTTCTTATCTGTCTGAGGCAAGGGTAGGCCTAATAATCTCTATCTGTTTGCTACCATCCAGATCTACTGTACTAGCCCTACTGAATATAACTCCAGAAAATGGAAAGGTCTTTGACATGGAAATGTAATTTTTTTATAATGGAAGAAGGTGGAAATTATCACAAGGAGGATTATATCTACTGTATTTAATTAAATACCAATTAATTCCAATTTAATTTTGATTATGGCTCAACCCATGGAGTTGCAGAATATATCCCTACCAACATGGCAAGTGTAAGCAGTTGTGTATTTCTGGTTTATCTGTGAGACCGCACTCATTCCACATTGCCTCAGAGTTAGCTCTCAAGAAAGCATCAAACTGTGTGATGTAGTGATAATCAGTTTCCTTAATTGTGATTTGTTGAATAATCGATAATTAATTGAATTTACTCGCACTCCAAGACCAAATCAAACAAATCACATTATTGTGTGAAAAAGTAATTGAAAACAGGAAACCGTTATATTTGTTTTGCATTGGCATGAATAATATTACAGGGTTAATGGTTTTAAATAGCTTTGTTCTTAATATAATTGAATCTATATTTCTAGTCATCATAGTTCTTCAGTGATGGGTTGTTTACAGGGGTGGAATCCAACTGGTTTTGCTACCAGTTCGGTGTGTGTGCACTGCCGTGCAACTTCTTCATTATTTATTATTGCTTACTGGAGGCAGCATGGGTGATTGGGAAGGCTGCGGAGGCATGCAGAATAAAATAAAATAAAAAAGCAGATATAAGAGACAAAAGAGCAGGGGCGGTGGGAGGACCCAAACATCGTCAGGGGCAGGTGGGCGGGGCCAAACATCTCAGCCGCTACTGGATCGGCAGAACCAGTGCAACCAGGCTGCATTTCACCACTGGTTGTTAAGATTCTCTTCCTTTCTTTGCTCCTTTTGAATAAGAACAAAGTTTTAAATAAGCTTTTCCTACAGTAGAAACACAGTAGTACCTTCAAGTTAGTTTTTGACTTCTGGGGACTGTCTGAAGTACTCCAATATCACTTTTGTCCCAAGGGTGCTTTTTCAAAAGGCAACTGGACTTGGTTTTTCCTTGGCGATGGAAACAAACCTCAAAACATCTTCAAGGAAACAAACATCAAAACAAACAAACAAACATCATGGAAACAAACCTCAAAACATCTTCAAAGGAAAATCCAAGTCCAGTTGTCCTTTAAAAAAGCACCTTTGGGGCAATCATGAATTGGATGAATAAGAAGACATTTTCCCTGCAGTTTTCTTGGCAGGTTTTGATAAGTAGTTTGCCATGGCCTTCTTCCCAGGCCTGAAAAGGTTTGATTGGCCATTAGCCTGGCTGTTTTGTGCCTAAAGTGAGAGTAGAACTCACAGTCTCCCAGTTTTTAACCTAGTGCTTTAACCATTTATTTTATTTATTTATTTATTCATATTTATATACCGCCCCATCTCCCTAAGGACTCGGGGCGGTTCACAGCAGATAAAAAACAAAGTACATAACAAATTTAAAAACCAATATAAAATCATTAAACTTAGCTACTGACCACTTCATTCTCCAAAAAAGTAAACAATCTTCAAGCCATCTGAATAATCAACCCAACATATGAGAGCAGCTAGTTACATGAATTAAATTATGTGCTGTATGGAGAAGTAGTGTTTATCTGTCTCAATTCTCTATCCTGAGCTTCAATTGTATGCTGAGCCTTAATTTAATTATTTAAAAAATATTTCTGCTAATGATATTGAAATCTTTATCTTGTTCCCCTTTATCCACCTTCACTAAATAAATATATTTTTCCTCATAGACTATTCTACATCTTTCCTAGATCTACAACAACCTTTTATGCACTAAAAACAGAATTCTAAATACAGACAGGTCTGATGTTTGTTGTTAATTTCTCATTTGCATGTGCTTCTCTTGACATACCTAGGGTTTTGCAAGCAGTTTTGAGATGTTGGAATCAGCTAAGATCTAATTTATTTCAGAAATTGAGACTTTTAGGTATTAAATTTGATTTGAATTTGACATTAGGTATTCAAAGTAGCAAGAATTCATGTGGACTAATTCCACATTTAATTTATTAACATACTTGATCTTAGTAAAGTCATTATAACAAAGCCTATCATCCTATTCAATTTCCCTATTGCTTGGTTCTGTATATGGAAGAATATCTGCTACACTATTGCCAACATAAAAGTTCAAAACTAAATTTAATAATTGATTGAATTGAGATAGCTCTGAATCAAACCATAAAAATCCAATTCAGTTCAATGTTTTAATGCAGATTTATCAATTTGATCCAGAAAATAATTTTAATCCAGGGATTTGATTGAATCACTGTGAAACTGACTTTTTTTCATGAACCTATAATCCCTTAATTCAAAGTAGAGTGGGGGTTACTGAATGGAGCTGAGTGTTTATTGGCTGGATGCTCTTTGTGATGCCTACGCACAGTTCTCAACAGATATTTTCTCTTTCTGCCCTCAGAGAAAAAGATCTGTTGCTACCTAGGATTGAACTCCCAACTTTCTGATCGGGAGGTGACTATCTTCACCACTAGATGAAGGCCATAGGCCACCATTCTGCTCTGCTATGAAACCTCAATTTAAAAATAATTCTATTGCTCCACAAAACATTTTTTAAATACCCAAATAATATTAAATTCTATCAGAGGCTTTAAAAATCTCAAAGAAACAGTTACTTTTATGGCATGCTTAAATGAATCTGACCTTGGTCAGGATGCAGCCACAAATAAAGAGGCTTAAATATAGGAAATCTTTCTTTGATACAGAAATACAAAATAAATTATTTTAAGATATTGCATGAATACTTCTAAATAGCATCCATATTTCAGTTGGTTCACTAGTACCCACTATGAAATATTTCTTAAGTAAAACATGTGTATTATGGAAAATTATGTATAAAGCTTAGATTTAGATACAGTCCTATGGTATCTGATGGTAGAGATAAATTAAGGGTCTTCTCCTAGAGGGGAAGGAAATACTTTAGACAGTGCGACATGAGTATGCACTACAAGCAATAATGTGCTAAAATACCACTTTCAGAGTTTGGAAAAAACCAAAGCAAAACAAAATACTGGTATCTGTCCCCAGCCTGTTATAATTAAAATGGTTCTGAATTATTGTGGTGTGGTATCTAGCACTATGAAATAAACGAATCTACACTATCATATATACACATATCAGATCATTTTTAAAAGTCATTTTCTTTTATCATGATTTGAAAGATTTCGGTTTATACCTTGCATTCTAAATAAATTATAGCAATTACAATTAGGCAACCACAACTAGTAAGCCAAAAATGACTTTTATCACTTAATTAAATTTGTTGGATACTATAGACCTTTGAGGATGAAATATGTTTTTTCTTTGTTTCTACGCTCTTCTCTTTCTCTTTTTGTGTGCTTTCATTTTTTTCTTTTCCTGTTATTACCTGCCTGGGGGGTGGGGGAGAAAGAGAAAGACAGAGGGAGGGAGGGAGGAAGAGAGAGCACTATTATTCAGTTATTTCTGTCTGTCTACTTTTCTCCGCACTCATATATTATTAATCCTACTGTGTGCCTGATTTAGTCCTTCTCAGTGTATCTGTGTAGTTTAGATCAGTTCCCCTTTCTCTGTGTTTCATTGTCTTTAATTTTTCCCGTTTATACTTATTTAAAACAAGTTTAATCTCTCTTTTTCAAATGTATGGTTCACACACACACACACACACACACCAAAGATAACTAGTATATATTATTCCTTCTTAGTGAGTAAATATCAATGTAGCACAAGTGGAAGAACTACTATGCCATCTGCAAGAAAGGAGATCTGAAAGTAATGTTATGGCAGTGGTGGCTTTTTTTATACTGAAATGTGGAGAGCAGTAACTCATTATAGAAAAAAAAAGAAATTTATTCATTTCTCTGCAAGTTTTTCTTCTCTGCTAGTAGGTAGCACTGTTTTATTTTTTGCTAAACTTGCAGTAGAGAAAGTTATATTTAATAGATAACATGGAATCATTTTGAGCAAGGCAGAGATTATAATGAAACAAGTAATATCATTAATATTTGTTTAACATTTAAAAGCACCTCTCACCCTGATATCACTATGAAAGTAATGACAGGTGGGCAAGAGAGAAACTTCCCCCTAGGCCCACACCCAGCAGTTTGCTTTCCTTGATAGGGTAGGCAAATAACCATACACACTGAATTATTCTACAGCCAAAGCACAGAAGATCCCAAAGGGAGAAGTGGTAACTGAAAATCAGTATTAGTTGACCAAAATTTCAGGTTGGTGGAATAAAAAAGCTTTATTCATCTATTATGCCTTCAGAATAAGAGTGCCTCCTTCATAATTATGCTGTGTGTGTGTGTGTGTGTGTGTGTATGTGTGTAGTAACTGTGCATTAACTCGGACATCTGCAGCAAAATAAGTCAAGCCATGCATAGTCTTCCTTCACACAGTTGTCAGAGCATTTGGAGCAGAAAAGATTTCTTTTCATATGTTACCACATGATATGTGAACTCATCTATACCACAAATCACACGGGGAAGAAATAGCTTGTAATGCAGAGCAAACTATTCCAAATTTTCTCCAAACAAATTTCAAAGTAAGGCCAGATCTAAGCATCTGTACCTGTCATCTGTAAGCCCCTATTATGATTGTTAAGGACTAACTTAAATTACAGTTTTACTGAAAGAACCAGGATGTAAATATAATGTTTCAATAATGTAAGACAGAGAAAGTTTAAGCTTTGTCATCACATTAAAGATGTCTAAAGTTATAAAAGTGAATGAAATCAGTAGGGAATCTGATATTTCAGATTTCAAACATATTTTTAAATATTGATGCTTATCACTGTTGTAATTCATACAACAGGTTAAACATTCTGATTGCTCTTTCAGATGTACATTATTTCTGTTGATATTTTTCCTTATCTATTTCTTGTCTACATTTTAATAGTCCATATAATTGTAGTGCTAGCCAAGGTTAAGGTATGCTTGGATTAAAAACATTTATCCTTTATTTTTCTATTTCCTATTATTTAAAATGTATTCACTTGTTCGTAATTATGTTTATAATTGCAATATTTGGCTACATAATCTGATGTGATTCTGGCAGCTAAAACTATATAATAATTTGAAACAAATTTTCAATAATTTCTAACGTTGTTTATAATTTTTGTTTGGGCCGTTCCTTTTTCTGTATCCACCTTCCTGCCATTCTATATGTTCCTCAACCATTGATAGCCTACTGTCACTAGCTTGTTCTCCTCTCTCTATTATTCCTATTGAATGCCATGATAGCCATTGCAGGTATAAGTGGGTATGCCAGTAGTGCCCCTCTTCTTTTCAAGTAACAGTATAACTAAGAAAAACAAGTTGACAGCATTGGTGACCCTTTCACAGATCAGTCAAAATAATTGGTACCTAATGGCTTCCTGAAGATACTTGGAGAATTTCCTGCATCATTTGTTGGGAAAACTGCTGATGTGTGAAATATAGAGATAGTCAGGGTGGAACTATTGATCTTTTGCACTTTCTTCCCTATGCTCTGCACTCTGGGAGTAATGAAAAATAAAATGGAATGACAATTAAAGCACTAGTAGAAAAACCCTTGGTAGAGATCAGATTATATATGGATTGAGTTCCATCTGAAGGCCACCTTCTTACAGTAGCAGAAGTCACTGTGAATGCTCCTTTTTCTGACTTTACTCTATCCACATAAAATTGTTTTCGTGGCTAGGAACTGTTGCAGCACTGCTTATTCCATTACTTCTCCTGGGCACTTTTCTGAGGATGTCACTATTTATTCAACTGAGTCCAGAATTCTCTTATTCCTTCCTTAGCACATATCAACATTCCCTAATATCTGCCTGTATATACTGCTTAATCTGTTGTATAATATTGAAGAAAAAGTATTTTTTGAATTCCTCTAAATGAGTCTCCTGTTAGATTCTCTCATGCTCTAATCTTCATGTCTCACAGCTTCTTTCCAACTTCTGTCTTCTTGCTGTAGTATCATTAGCTGGTACATTTTTATCCAGAGCTCAGAGGGTTTCTCTTTTGATTCCACTTTTCTTTGCTTAGACTTAATTGATGGATTCTATCCACCTTCAGCCCCTTCTCTCTCTGCAAGAATTTTTATTTTTCTTCAACTTTCTGTGTGTGTGTGTGTGGTCTAAGATCAGAATCTCATCCTAATGCTGCAGTAATGTTCTGAACAGACATTAGAATTCTGAGTCCAAGTTCTTTTCTTGAAATGCACAAATTACTTCTCTTCCTTGCATATTAGAAACCAAACATATGTCTGTGCCTATTTGAAATTCCACTGCCACACCATGTGCTGGAGGATGTTAAAAAGGGACAATAGTTTCTATGCAGTAAACAGCTTCTTTCTATTTCTAGTGGGGTTTGTGTGTATGTATGTGGATAGCTAGATAGCTAGATAGCTAGAGAGCTAGATAGCTAGATAGATAGATAGATAGATAGATAGATAGGTTAGGTAGGTTGGTTGGTTGGTTGGTAGGTAGAAAGATAGATAGGGAGGGAGGGAGAGGGATGAGAGAGATTTTTTCCTATAAATTCACTTCTGGACTCATTTCAATCTGAGTGAGGAGACGGGGAAAAGGAGTAAACAACTTGTTTCTGGAGTTTTGAATTTCTAGCCCTTTTGTCATGCTACCCTCACAGACCTCTAGTCTATTTCTTTCCTCCAGCCAGTTGACTCAATGGGTCTTTCTCTTGGTTGTTGCTTGTTCCTGATGGGTATGTACATCATCTCACCAATCTATGCCATACAATATTTCCAAGAATGCTCCATTTCTCCATTGTGCTGAGCAAAGAATCCAAGCATGGGTTAACTCCACTTTTGCTACTATGGAGACTGAGTCAATCACATTTTTGGATATGCCTCTCTCCTGGTTAGCTTTCCGGTTTTCTACTCAGTCTAGCTGCAGGAGAGACCACATTGATTGAGCTACAAAAGTAACTTAAAGCATACTTGGATTCTCTGAGTAGAGCAAGGATCAACAAACTGTAAGACTATTGCTTCAGTGAAAATGCATTAGCTGACCACCCATTTCATTTGGCAAGGCTGCTACACTCCTGGAAAGATTTTCTGAAGCCAGAAAGGCTATGTGGGTGAAGGTAGCTAATGGCTTTGGTCCAACCACCATCCATGCTTGCCTGGAGTCAACCCTTGTTGTGCCTCTTTGTTCGGCAGGACCTCAATGCTTCTGCAAGTAAGTCTGAAGCTGGAAAGGCTGTGTGGGTGAAGGTGGCTAACAGCCTTGTCTGACCACTATCCACGCTTGTGCTGGGTATCTGCTACCTTCCTGTTTTGTTGGGAGTGCTGCAATGCACCGATGAGGCTCCCAGATCATTCAGTCAGCCTGGGTGGAGTTACAAGCATGTACAGCCTTGTACTGACTGCTGCCCACACTTATTCTGTGCTGTAATATAACTGTTTCTCTGGGCTGCCAGACTCAGGCCTTGCCTTCAGTAGCAGCCACTTTTATAATGAGACTAGACCAAGGGGATCTTGGGCATGCTCTCAACCTATTAATACATGCATCAGAGTTGGCTTGAGCTGGGTCAATGCCAGGGATTTCTGTGCATACCCCATTAAGGCCACAACAGACAGTCTATAACTACAACAAGGACTTCTCACAGAAAAATCATGGAAATTTCTCAGGAACAGGACAGGCAACAAAGCCAGGGCACCCCTAGAGCAGACCAGCCCTACAGACAGCAGTCAGGGCTTGCCAAGTCCTCAGCCAAGGCTGCCTTGGAAAGATCAGGACAGAAGCCCTTCATTTTAAAATAATTTTCCAAGGTGGAGAGAAGGAGGCAAACAATACTCCTCAGAGGGAGATATGTTCTCCTCCCTCCAATTCCAGCTGACAATTTTTGAAAATATACAGCCTGGCAGGCAGCAGCCTTCACCAGAGGATACCAGAGAGCAATCTCAGGCCCTATTCCGCCCAGACACAAGCAGAAATATTTTTTTGTCCCCACCTCCCAGCAACTGCATAACAACCAGTGCTGTTACAAGCACCACCTTTTGTGCCAGAGGCAACTTTCACCCCCACAGCAAAAGGGCTCAGATAGGGAGAAGGCCAACAGCAGACATTCTCTGACTTGAGAGTCATGATTGCTGAGGCCATTGCACAAGGGTTCCTTGGGCTACACCAAGACAGCACCCTGAGAGTGTACCATCTGTCTTAACAGCATATCTAAATCAATAAGGGGCAACACAGGCACAGCTTAGGGTGTCATATATGGAGGAAGAGCAGAAAGAGCATGCTTTATCAGATGATGAGGATTTGGCTTCACACTCTCCAGCATTTGTAGGGCTGTTTTCCCTGAGCCTTGTGAAGCCTTTACTCCACTAGGCCAAAAACAACCCCCAATTGGGAGGAGTGCAGGCAGGCTCAGAATCAGCCAGGGGAACACAGGGCCCAAGTGATGTATTATTTTTGACTCCAGTTACAGAAAGAAAGGAGATTCCTTCTCCACAATTATTTCTGGAGGTCATTAAGGGGTCTCCTTAACATGGTTAGTTCTTTGTACAATGTAGATTCAGGCCTATCAGAGGCCCTGCAGCTGCCTGTGATAGGAGGCCTCAAAGCTGAGGATAGGAGAGCAGAATTCACTCTCTGAATAAAACTATAGGACTCCACCTTGGGCAGTCAGAGCTGCGTTAGCAGCCTCATTCTTTAATAGAGCCTTAGTTCTATTAAGTAGCTGGCTTAGTCAGCTACAGGATAGAGTGGCCCCAGATGACACCAGGTTGCAGCAAGACATTAATAAAATTATAGCTATAACAGAGTTTTCCATGGATGCCACCCTGGACACTCTTAAGTTTGCATCTAGAGCAATGGCTTCTTCTGTGGCCTCATGTCACCTGATAGGGTTTCAACATTGGCAGGCTGCCAGGAGGGCAAAGTGGAGATTGGCTTCAGCCCCATTTCATGGTGATAAATTATTCAGGGAGACACTAGACCCATTGCTTACTGAAAATGGGAATAAAAAGAAAGTTTTCACTTCAGTTTACGAAGACCTGACCGCCAGCCTGCCCCTTACTATCATATTTTTGTTGCCATGAAGTGAGTTTAGAGGCTCAATACCATAGCCATACTCCAAGCAGAAGTTTGAAGCCTGTAAATCATGCAATAAGAAAGGAAGTGACAATAAGGGATGGAGAGCAATTCTAGATCTCAAAAGGATTCAATGTGCACCTACAGTACAAATTATTCAAGATGCATTCCCTCTAATCCATCTTGGAAGGCAACAGGAAGGGTGACTTCTTGACATCCATCAATTTGACAGAGGCATATCTACACATACCAATTCTACCAGATCACAGGCAGTATCTCAGACTCTACTATGCAGGGCAACACCTACAATACAGAGCCCTGCCATGCAGATTTTATTCAGCCTCCAGAACTTTCACCAAGGTGCTAGCAGCACTAACAGCTTGCCTCAGAAGCATCCCAATAAGGATACAATGTTACTTGGATAACATTCTCATCCAATCTTCATCCTGATACCAAGTATTGAAGAATCTTCAAGTAACAATCGAGGTGCTGTTGGCTCATGGGTTTTCGCTAAATTTCAAGAAAAGTCATCTGACCCCAGCGACCTGCCTTCAATATCTGGGGCGGCTATTGACACATTGTCATGTCAGGTCTTCCTCTCCAGGGACCGACAAGACAGGCTAAAGGCCTGGGTAAACCAAGTTATAACAGACCATGTGGTGCAATTGGCCCATCTGTCACAATGACTAGAAAAATGATTTCTTGCATAGCCATTGTGCCATGGGCACGATTTCATGCATGAACCTTACAGTGGTTCCTACTGCCATCCCAATGGACAGGTTGCAGCAATGCATGAACCAAGATTTGCATTCCACCAGAGGTGTTACAATTCTTCCAGTGGTAGATGACAGAGACAATTATGAACGGCTGTGCCTTCAAGGAACCTACATATTTGATGATAACCTCAGACACAAGCCTCTTTGGTTGGGGTGTCCATCTCAGGGCACAGATGATGCAAGGCCAGTGGTCTCAACCAGACCTAATGCACAGTATAAACTGGTTGGAACTAAGGGCAGTCCATTTGGCCCTACGACAGTTCCAAGACACAATACAAGAACACAAAGTCCTAATTATGACAGACAATGTAGCTGCCAAGGCTCACATCAACAGCCAAGGAGGCTCAAGGAGACTCATGAGCCCTCATGAGGGAGGCATATCTGTTGGGACTCTGGGCAAAGAAATATCTTATTTCCCTAAGGGCCCAGCATATCTTGGAAGCAGCAAATGTGCAAGCAGACTGGCTCAGCAGGACCAAAGAGGACCACACAGAGTGCAACTCTACCCAGATCTTGTCTGGGAGATGACCATGTGATTGGAAGACCTGTATCAACCTGCTTGCATCTCCAGTAAACATGCAGGTATGCAGATTTTTTTCCAGGTTCCAAGTCCAGGAATCAGAGGGGACAGATGCTATCTGGAGTCCATGGCCACAAGGTCTGCTGTTCACCTTTCCCCCATTCCCCTTAATTCCAGGGGTAAGGAAAGTATTGGAGGAAAGGGCGGAGATTATGCTTGAGTCTCCTCATTGGTCAGATGCCCAGAATCTGACCACAGCTTTCTCAGAGGTGCAGGTGCAGGCTCTCAGAGGCGCACTTTTTCAACCATTGCATACCATTAGACTTGCCCACCCTTAGGACTGCCGGCTTTGGTATGTCCCATGCTTGTATTCTCTGCTCAGCACAGTGGAGAAGGGGCATTGGTCCTACCTGATATACTCCTTCTCGTTGTGCTGAGAAGAGAATACAAACCCTCCCTGATGACTGTCTGGTCCAAAGTAGAGGCAGGATGGATTTTTTCAGCAGGAGTTACCACAGTCAATCAGCTTACCTTTGCCAAAAACTGGAAAGCTAACCAGGAGAGAGGTGTATCCAAAGATTTGATTGACTCAGTCTCCATAACAATGAAAGCAGAGTTAATCCATGCTTGGATTCTCTTTTCAGCACAACGAGAAGGGACATATCAGGTAGGACCCAAATGCCCCATCCCTTATGTAAACATCTGCCATTTTCTATCTAGAAGGCAGAAATGTCTGCATCAACACATAGTTTCTATATTCCACTAAGCCTGATTTTAATCCTTGGAAAAATATCTTTAACCCTGAAAAATTTCACCATTCCAACTCCATCAGGGAAATTCACTCTGCCACTCTGATAGTAAAAATGAGAGAACTGCTTTGTCTTGTTAAAAGCTCTTTTGCTATTGCAATATTATAATTTAACAAACAATATGTAATTTTGGAATGTTTGTCCTGGTTCACCACAACATGCATGGGTTAGAATGAATTGCATCAGCATTTCTACTTTGCAAGTATTATCTAGCTAATAGTGATTGGTGCAGATAATTTTCTTAGATTTTAGATCCCAGCTTAGTGGGATGCTAACCTTTTAACTTTTAATGTGCCTATTGTTTCTTATCTACCTTTGAAAATAAGATAAGCTGCATTTAAATCAATGTTTGTTATATTGTTTAAAAATGTAGATTCATATGGTAATTTCAAATGTGATAAGATAGGAGTGGCATAATAAACAACCACAGTACCTGACACTTTAAGGACATTAAATTCACTCTTGCTTCAAAACTGGGGGGGGGGGGGGAGAGGGGGAGAGACTTCTGAAAAACTGCAATATGC
The DNA here is from genome assembly GCA_017656035.1 of Myanophis thanlyinensis. NCBI lineage: Eukaryota > Metazoa > Chordata > Lepidosauria > Squamata > Homalopsidae > Myanophis > Myanophis thanlyinensis. The sequence goes on along the minus strand of JAEANM010011555.1, from coordinate 947 downwards.
AAAACATTTCAACTAAAGTTATTATTTACTTGATACAGAGTACTATTAGTTTGTAATTCTGGAAAACCCTCATTATATATTTATTTCTCATACAACTGACATACTGTATAAGCCTAGCTATAAGAGTTGCTATGTTTTATTATCATTAGCATGCAGAATTCATAAATAATATGATTCATTCCCTATGTTTTAAAATTAATAAGACTTTTATTTTACCACATTACCATTACAGCAGAATAAACGCTATGTTAACATCATTATCAAAATTGTTAAAATTTTACTGGATAGTCGCTAACTTAGCAAAAGCTTCTTTGAAACTTAACACAGTTAATTAAAAATGACTTTATTGTAACTAAAGCCATTTCCCTCACTTGGTTACCTCTAACGGTTAAGATTATTGTTCTACCAAGTAACCTTTTGGATTTAATGTCAGTATGATTTTCCATCTCTTCCATGATTTAATAGTAACCCTGTTTTATTATTCCCATAGACTATAATGAAAGAAACAGCCCTTTCTTATTGAAAAATTTTGAATTTCAGTTCTGGGAACTCTAGCATCTATCATAATCCTCAACAAAAATAATTCCATATTTATGGAAGATTAATGAAGACTAATAAATATATACAACTCCCAAAGTCTATAGCATTATTATTGGACCAGAAGATCCCCACGTTCCCTTCCAACTCTGTTATTCTATTATTGTGTTTGGTTGCATAATCAGCCAGATATTTAGACTGGATTTGGAATTTTGATCCACTATTGAGTCCTTCCCAAGCATTTGAGATAAGCTGGTGTTGCCTTTCGATGGTGTTAAGAGTATTGACACAGGATTTTAGCTGTTCAAAGTAAAACTGCCTTTTGCAATTGACTGTTGGCAATCCTGTCAGTGCCAATGGTGTTGAGTGGTCCTGCAGAAGATATTATTATTATTATTATTATTATTTAA
>JAEANM010011553.1:0-15212 GCA_017656035.1 Myanophis thanlyinensis | reverse complement strand
GTGGACTTCAACTCCCAGAATTCCTGAGCCAGCTTCAACTCTGGGAGTTGAAGTCCACGAGTCATGAAGGAGCCGTAATTGCCCACCCCTGGTCTGGAGAATCACAGGCATAATAACCAAAAATAGGTGAAGTCATAGGGAGGTAAAGGTCAACCATTCTTACCAAATAGCACTGGCCAACAAAATGTTTTGCCAGTGAAGAACCAAGCAGGGACCAAAAAAACCCCAACCACCAATAGAAGATTTTCCTTGGCTTAGGCTGAAAACCTTTGCTGCTTGAAAAGAAACGACGAAGCCTAATTGAGAAATAAGGAAATATAGATACATAAAAGTAGAATGTAGATGAAGAACACAGGGGTGCCTACATATAGAAATAAGCCATAGATACAAAAATAAGAAATAAGCAGCAAATATGCTGTCAATATGTAGAAAAAGAAATAAAACGTAGACATAGCAATAAAAAGTAAGGCACATCACTAGACACATAGAAGTAACATATCTGCCTAGAAATAATAACAGTCACAATAGGTATAATATCAACATTTGCATGGTAGTTTTTGTTTTTATATAATTAATTCTCCCCTGCAACAAGAGTTAAAATTTGTCTAAAGTGAGTCAGTAGGCCTCCCTCTCATTAATTACAAGTTAGATCAGTGGTTACTCCCTCCCCCCCAAAAAACCCCCCCTTAAAATAATTTTAAAAAGTACAATATTCCATGGCCTAATGGTAGAGGAGACAATGCTGGGCCCTGCTCTGGTTTTGCTTTTTCCTGCAAATGTAACCATGTGTGTTAAAACTGGGGATAAGACAATGCTTTATGTAGCTCATCCCAACTCAATCTCTCCTACCCACCCCCCCCGCTCTTAGTGTTGCAGTTTAATTTCTGACTCTCATAGGAGCTCAGCCTCCTTAAGTCTTGTAATGCCCCAGATAAATTGGCTACTGAAGGACATCATACGAAGGTTTCCAAGGAGTCAGCGTCTCGTGGGATTGCTATAATAATCCTTTCAGTCCAATAGTAATTGCTTTAGTTGGGGGCCCTGTCTAGAAAGTTTCTCCATGGTAAAGAACCTGAAGTCCATTTATATCATTTTTTTCATAATAAATGAAATAACTGGGTCACTGGCTTCTTTGGAAATAATATTGGCATGAAAAATAATAAATGTATAATTCTCTTATGTCATATTATCAGTTTTTTTTTTCAAATATGGACAGCTGACTATCATTTTCTAGGAGTTCAGTAATAATTAGCAAAAGACAGGAATTCTGATTCCAAAACATCAGCTGTAATTTACTAAGGTGTTGTGCACTAGCTGAAGAAATTATATAAAAAAAGCATTAGTGGTACTTTTTACAATTTGATGTTATTAAAGAATAATAACCAATATGCATATATTTTAGTATCAAAGGTTGATAGCATACTGTTAAAAATTCACAACTCAAGTGCTTTTAACTCTGTCTTAACAATTTCTTAACAACAAAATCTGGGTAATAACTTTTTGCACTGAAAGAAAAGTTTCCAAACCAAGTCTGTAAAATGTATTAAATGAGGGCTTCCCAACCCCTGGGCCACGGCCTATTCAGAACCAGGTCATGTGAGAGGTGGGCTGGCATGCACACATATGCAGCTTGACTTGCGCTGGCAGTGGGCCGGTATGCATCAACTCCATTTACAGTTGAGCTGCATGTGCATGCATGTGAGTGCTGGTCCACCACTCATGAGGCCTGGTTATCCTCTCCCCCCCAGCTGGTTCGCCAAGCCACAAAGGTTGGGGACTGTTGTATTAAATGAATAGAAATGACTTTTCCTTTGTATGCCATCATCATGTTGTTAAAGTTATTTCATTATATTAATATGAAGCCAATTTGGTGTAATGGTTAAGGCATTAAATTAGAGGCTAGAAGACCATGAATTCTAGTATCGCCTCCAATATGAAACCAGTTGGGTGACCTTGGGACAGTCCTTCTATCATAACAACTTCTGGCTTGGTGGACCAGTGGGCAGAAAGGGAAGGGGATGACTCTCCATGAGCAGTGGGTGAGTGCACACACAGCTGCATTTGCATGAGTGGCAGGCACACTTGCCCTCTGCTTGCACAAATGGAGCTTCACACAATCACCTGCTGCTCACACAAGTGGCACTGCACATGTGCTCACACTCATCTGCTTCCATGGCCCAGTTCTGAACGGGCTACAGCCCAGTAGTAGGCTGAGGCCTGGGGGTTGGGGAACCCCTGCTCTATCATACCTAGTAAGGAGGCAATGACTTAGGCTTAGAATAATTTTATTCGAATATAATCGGCATACATTAAAATGAAATTTCATTGCATACAGCTCTCAAAGGGTCACCATCTCCAATATACACTACAGGTAGTCCTTGAGTTACGAATGTAATAGAGCCTGCCCATTCCATTCATAACCCAAGGATTTGTGGGAGTGAGTCTTGTATCTTGAACAGTATCACTTTGTCCTTTCACCCACACATTCACTAATTGAATGCATGGTTCATTAAGTACACATGAGATTTCAGGGTTGGGAAGGCCATGAGTGGTCTAGTGATGCAACAGGCCACCTGCTTAAGACCTCCCAAGGCCTTCCCAACCCACTGAAATACTTCATGGCTCCCCACAATTGCTTTTCCTCTACCCAGCTTGCTGTGCCAGGTCACTTCCCATGCAAAGATCTAGCAAAATATCTCCTCTCCAGCCTCTCAGTCGTGTGCGCCCCTCAAAACAGCAGCTCTGTTTTGGTGTGTGAAGTCCTTGCCCGGCACTTTGCTGATCAAAATAGAGCTCCGTGTAGGCCTTGCCTGGCACTTTGCAGGCCAAAATGGAGGTTCAGAGGGGCATGCTTGACTGTCTGATGCTCTATTTTGGCTGCCAAAGTACAGGATGAATGTTTCAGAGCCTCTGCGGTTGTTCGTAAGGGTGAACAACTGCTGTGGTGCTGCAAGATTCGTAGTTTCGGGAGTTCGTAAATTCTAGGGAGCACTGATCACATAACTTCGAATGTTCGCTAAGGGAATGCTCGTAACCTGGGAATGACCTGTACAAAAACATGACAAAATAAATAAATAAATATAAATTATGCATATACCCACATGTATTATATGACACAGAGAAACAATACAGTGTAGTTCAGATGTATATATGTTCATGGCTAGAAAAACTAATCTTGCAAGTTTATCAGACGGTTGGCATAGGGAATATACAAAAGGCAAACCACTTCTGGAAAAAAATTGGGAAGAAAATGGAAGAGATTGGTCCAGACAGTCTCTGAAAAACAAATATGATTGAACAGAAAGGAAAAAAAATATGAAGACACAATCACAGATAGAACAGCTTTAAGATGAAAGATTCTTCCTAAGGTTCTTGTTAATCCAAAAATATGGATTACCAAATGCTTTAGTCGTATATTTTCTTAAAATCTGAATGCAGATTTGATGATCTTTTAAGCAACAAAAATAAAAAAGACATAAACTTGTATACAAAAATAAAAAAGGTGACTGTCTTTTTTGCTGACTGAGAGTGGCAGTATGAAGCAGTACTCTTAAAATATATAAAATTTCAAAGTACTGTATCCTGGCCAATGTATAAAGCCCAAGATAGCATTGACCACCCAGTTTGCAGATTCCCATTGTTTTGACATAGCATTTCCATTAACATAATTTGGGTTCACATGAAAATGATTGTCTTTGGCTTTGTAGATCTGATGAATCTACCCTTATGGGCTTAGCATTGTGGAAGAATCAAGTTATTATTGAGTGTTTGAGGAAGTATGGATAAAATATCCTGGTTTTTTATGTTATTGTGGAGGCAGCCATAAAAAGCGAAGAGAAGAGGTATAATATTGATTCAGCCAAATCTAAAATATGTTCCTATTTCAATAAAAGAACGTCTGTGCCTCCTGGCCAACTAGTTCCATTCAAGTTCTAAAAATCACTTGGCAATAGGGCTGAGTTACTCTTTGCTATATAATGAAATTATCATATAAATGGATGATCCCAGGGCTGGGTAGGTAAGTACAGGAGAAAAAAAATGTATATATTTATCCCCTGTATATGAGAGACAGGATTAAAACTAACAGATTGAGTATATTTCAAGATAGACTGATTTGCGAATTTGGATGATTTCCAATTTGGTTATAGCAAGTCACACAAAGCCTTCAGAAATAAAAAGGGAAAATGGTAGGCGTGTGTCAGTGCTTTTCCCCTAGTAAATTATAAAAAGAGGCAAATCTTTAATTTGTTAAAATATATCTGATTAGGAGGCCTAAACAATTTCCAGTTGATATAAAAAGTAGACCCTGTGCTGCAGACATACAAATTTAGAGGCTGCCTGACTTCTTAGTGACTCTGGGTGTTTACAAATAAATGAGAACAAGATAATCCATGCCCCATTGGGTCATCCATCATTTCATAGATATTTCCTTACCTAAACAGAATGGCCAAGTGCTGGCAAAAAAGCAGTGGAAACAAGGTTGATTTCCAACTTCTTGCCAGCTTCTCCATTGCATTTCCTTGTGGGAATCTGGCAAAAAAACATTGGAGATGTCCTTTCCATTCCTTTCCCAGCAGGTAGATAAGTGCCTACTGCTGGGTGGGGAAGGGAGTGAAGGATTATGAGATTGGCTGGGAAACTCATGGAACATGTGAAATGTGACTGTAGCACTAGCCAGTAGCATTGAAGAAGCCACAGCCTCCCCAAATTTCATATCCTTTGATGTCACAGGGCCTGAATTTTGGTCACATTCTGTAACTTAATCCATTTGAGGTAGTTTGGTTCTAAAAGAATTGCCCTATAATGCATGGTTTTGCCCCATTATATAAAGCCATGCTGAAAATCTTAGTAGTATATAGATACATGTTGCAAGCAGTATTAAATCCAGCTGCAGTATTTGTCAAGTATAAGTAAAACAATGAAAGAGGATGTTCCAGTCACTCTATCCCAAGGCCTGTGAGAACAATGAAGTCTTTAATAGTTTCCTAAACATCATAGAGGTGGGCACTTCACAAATTTCTTGTGGAAGGGGGGATAATTCCAGAGGGCAGTGCTGCATTGGAGAAGGCAGGTTTCCTGGGTCCCACAAGATGAAACTATTTAATTGACAGGACCTGAAACACTTCCCCCCCTCTTCTATTGTGCCTGGAAGACCAGAAATAATTAGAGATAAGTGATCTCTTAGATAATAGTCCCTTTGCTGTGTAGGGCTTTAAAGATGATAGTTGGCACCTTAAATTACACCCACAATCCAATTCATAACCAGTGCAGTTTGCAAAGTAGTGGGGTTGTGTGAATATAACATAGTACTCCTAACATTGTTTGTGCTGCCACATGTAGCTTTTCAGCGGTGTTCAAGGGCAGCACCAAGTACAGTACAGTACAGTAATTCAATTGTGGGGTGACTAGGGCATGAGCAACTGTCTGACAAGCAGAATAACAGAATTGGAAGGGATCTTGGAGGTGTTCTAGTCCAATCTCTGTTCAAGCAGAAGATGTGATATTGTTTTAAGCCCCCCCAGTCCAAGAAAGGCACAATTGACCCAAGTGATCATCCTGTGCAAAAGCGTCCCCCTCTTGGCCACCACTGCTACCTTGTTTTTTGGGCAGGAGTTGAGAGTCCAAGGCAACCCACAGATGGCAGGCACATAAATCTCAAATGGGGAAGTGTAACTCTACTGAGAGATAGTGATGGGATATACACAGGGAGCCACGAGATCTTGCCAGAATTGAGCTTGGTCTGCTTCTTCCAGTCTATAGCCATATAACCTCCTCCAAGCACTGGGCTGCGTCTTCAATGTAATATGAATATTTACTAGTCCTACTTTGTACTTTGGGCAAATTGTTTCATGATATTCAACAATCAAAAATGCTGGATATTTTATAGTACAGGTAGTCCTTGACGTACAACGGTTCATTTAGTGACTGTTCAAACAGCACTGAAAAATGTGATTTATGACCATTTTTCACACTTACGACCTTTATAGCATCTCCATGATCATGTGATCAAAATTCAAATGCTTGACAACCAGCTCATATTATGACCGTTGCTGTGTCCCAAGGTCATTTGATCCCCTTTTGCGACCTTCTAACAAGCAAAGTCAATGGGACTGTCAGATTCACTTAACAATTGGGTTGTTAATTTATCAACTGCAGGGAACTCACTTAACAACTGTGGTAATAAATGTCACAAAATTAGGCACAACTCATTTAAAAACATCTTATTTAACAACACAAATTTGGGATTCAGTTGTGATTGTAAGTTGAGGACTGTCTACTTTTCTAATGGTTATTTCTACATCATTCTTCCTCTGTCATATGATATAAGAATTGTTGGGAATTTGCATGTCAATATTTCATCAACTGTATACATATTTAATTAAGGTTTATTTTTCTTAGTTGCAATTCAGAAGTGATTGTTCAGTGCCACCTTCTGGAGTTCTTTTCTTCTCCATCTAGCCAATAGTAATAGTATTTCTGGGTAGTCTTTCATTCAAATAATAACTAAATCTGACTATGTTTAATTTATTAAGATCAGCCAATGTCAACTAGATGCAACTATGCCGCAGGAAAAAACATAGGAGTGAATTAAATAATTCAGATACTAAGCATTTCTCCTTGCTTGTGTTTTAATGTTATTAACTGCCATGAATAGCCTTCTGGATTCTGTAAAGAAGAAACAGATTATTCCTTATGGGAATACAAACTCCTTGTTCTTGCATGAACAAAAAGGCTTTCATGCAGCAGAGCTCTGCATTCTCTCTTGGCAACTTCTGGTCTCTATCCAGCTGCTCCAACCAGAGTCAGAATAGAGAGAAAGGATTTTTTTTTGCATCTTATATTTCAATACAATCGAAGACCAGTGCATGTACACAGTGCAGCATTAAGAAAGGGAATAATTTCAACAGTCAGAGTTCATATTTAAATCTAAACAAGCATATATTTATTTGCAAATAACCTTGGTTTGTCTGTTTTTCCATCTGCTACTGAAAATCTCATCATGATTTTACCTGAGTGAAGTAGTGCATCATAGAACAATACTTTTTGGATTACCTTTTGAACCAAGGTACTTCAAATGGACTGACTTACAGAATGTGTCCAAAATCTGATCCCCATGACTTCAAGGTAATTTAATTTGAGAGAGTGGCTGCTTCAGTGCTTCTGGCTTTGCTTTTAGGCTGCTGCTGCAGTCATAGGACCTTCATTTTGAATGTTCCGGGACATTTTAAATAAAATGATGTTTTCTTCTTTAATTTTAAAACCAAAACTGTAGCCATTCTGGTTCTCTATTTTGGTAAGAAAATATCACTGAAAAGGATGACCTAACACAGTGTTTCTCAACCTTGGCAACTTTAAGATGTTTGGACTTCAACTCCCAGAATTCCCCAGCCAGGTCATGGGTTGTCTAGCCTGATTTAAACTTAAGTTAGACATGTCGAAAGTTGGCAAGTGAATCAAAGGATTATAGAAAAGCGTGGAACACTCTAACAGATGCTATATCAAGAATTTGGTTTCCAGGTCATTATGGTTGCTAATCTGCTGTCATGGCCAAAATTTGCTTTGTGATTTGGCTGAAAAGTCAACTGCTCTTTTCTCTGACCAATGTCTTGTCCCAGTCATTCATACTTTGGCAAGTCTCCTAAGCAGACTACAGCATTTTGCTTCATGAAATCTAAAGTATATGAACAGTTTCCAGGATGTGAGCCATTAACTTTAATTGTAATTAATGTTCTACATAAATGTGCTTAAAATAATGTTGTTGAGTCTATCATCAACATAGCTATGTCTCTCACATCTGGGATACAGCCAACCTGAAGCCAACTAAACAGAGAAATGAAATGAGGGAATTGAGGAGCATACAACAATGCAATGGCTTGGATGATTAAGGTATGATAGCTGATGGAGTGTCCTTATAGTGTGTAAGTAATAAGACTTAGCTGAGCAGCAAGTAAGGTAATTTTATTTATGGTTTCAACAACTATGTGTGCTAAATGAAAATAGATGACCACAATGTCAATAGATGATCGCAAAGAGAAATCTCATTTGTATTAGCATCAAGTATACATTAAGAGAATGATCATAGGTTACAAGTATTTCTCTATCCACATTCACTTATACATAAATGCCTTATACATATATACATATATAAAAACCCCATATACAAGTATCAGTATAAGTTTCAAAACATAAATGAATGTCCTTTGGTAGTCATACATAAAAGCAAAATTTTTATTAGAAATGAAAAATTGCAGTGCATGTTAACTCAAATCTTATTGTGCTATCAGAACAAGTGAACATTTATAAAATACTGGGAAAAATACTATATATTTTCCCAAATACAGTTCCAACAATCATTACTTTTGTTGTTGGTGTTTTCATTTTCAGAATCTTTGATGAACCTAACATTACTATCTCTGGTAAGGTTATGCTTGCCCATCTAAAACTAAAATCTCCTATGGAGCCCTTCCTGTACAGCAGTGGTGGAAAACCTATGGCACATGTGCCAGAGGTGGCACTCAGAGCTCTCTCTTTGGGCACATGTGCCATTGCCCCAGCTCAGCTCCACCACGTTTCTCCGTGGCATTTCTCGCTGTCGTTTTCAAAGAAACAGAAGTTCCCTGTAAACGACAAAACAGAAGCTCATGAAAGAAAAAGATCTTGCCTCTTGCAGAGCTATCATTGTTGTGATGCCCATCCTCTCACCAGCCAGCTGGTTTTCAGGTCTCCATCTCACGCGCATATGTGCGCCTTGCAGTTTGGGCACTCAGTCTCTAAAAGGTTTGCCATCACTGCTGTAGAGGATGTTGAAGTATTTCAGCTTGAAGATAGGATTATTTTGGATAATTGATTCCCCCCCCCTTCATATCCAAAAATTATTTTTTTGAAGATTACTGAAAATCCAGTTCAATACTTCTTAGTTTTTAATAAACTAAAAACTTATAAACATTATTTTAATTACATTTTCCAGATTTAATTGTTTCCCATTTACATACACATACACCTCACTAAAACCACTCCTGTGGTTGAAAGTAACTAATATGAAGGGAATTTTATAAGAATACAGTTTATTTGTATGGAATATTCACACTCATTCATATGCAATAACTTACAGCATGTAGCCATATATTAACTATAATTGTCTTCATTGAATCTAGTGGCAGTGAATTTTAGCTGTGCTTATCGCTGTAGTAATTTTTACGATTTTAGGGAACAAATGTCAAATATATATTGCAATGCTCCTTGAAATATGGATTGACACTTTTTCTCATATGATTTCACTGGACAGAAATGATCTTCAGAAATTCAGTCGGTAGGGAAATGAATTAAGGGAAGTTCTAGATACGTTGAAAAGAGACAGAGAGAAGAAAGAGTGGATCCTAGCTAGATAGAGAAGAGACAAGAGAAGGACCTAAATGGAAAAAGGAAAAATATCTAACCAGATGCAGGTGGAAAGAAAATAGAGAGAGAAACACTGTTTAAACAATAACAATAAAGGTATATAAAATACCTGGCTGTCCCAAATTGTCCTAGCAAAGGCTAAATTATAAGCAGCACAAGTAATTATATGAAGAAATAATTCTTCCTATTGTTTGTATATGATAAGAACTTGAAACCTTTAATGAATATATTTTCATGCACATTTTTCCTTATTTGTGATACAATTAGGACACGTAAAGTTATCAGTATTTTAGGATATCCAAGCATGAAATATAGAGGAATTTTATACGATTACAACTCAAAAATGTCTTCTAGGTATCATTCTAGCCTTCATAATTCCTGTAATATAATTACATGTTTTATTTCCTACTATCTTTTATTCTCTGGAACAACATTGTGAATTGGTAAGGTATACAATAAAAATTGATTTCTTAAATGAAAACCATATATTTTCACAGATAATAAAGAAAAAAAATACACTGCTTGACAATCATGTTCAGGCCAGGCTGGTTGATAACATTGATTCAGAAGAAAAATGCAAGTCTTGTATAATCCTACTAACCACATCTACATTATATAATTTTTAGAACAAAAAAAAATTCAGAAAGATTTTGGCTTCATTTGTTTCAGCTTTGTGCATATTGTTTTTAAATCTAAACCTTTACTCTTCAAAATGTAGATCTTTGATCAATTATTTGATATTAGGCTGCTGTCCTTAAAAGGATCTGCCATAGGATGCAATTTAAGAGCTTTTTATTTTTTTAAACCTATAAAGCCCTTTATTGCTTGGCACCTACTTCTTTTCAGGATCACTTACTCCATTTGGAATCAGTTCAACTTATAAAGTACTCTTAGCTGAAATAGATGATGGTTCCCCATCCATTCCAGGAAGTAAAAGGGCTCAGGCCAAAAGGCCCTGTTTTTAGTAGGAAAGGTGGCCCTTGGAACAGCCTTCTTAGTTGAAATCAATTGCATTCAGGAATATGAAAAAAAAACCTGAACTCTTTCTTATAGAATTTTTAATGCAGAATTAGTCATCCATATGTATTCATTGAATGTGTTTTTATTATTTTATGATAAATTCATTTTAGATAGTTTTAATCAGATGTATCATTGTAAAGGGCCAAGAATTTCTGTTGATTGCATTGTAATAATAAAGGATAATATTTTACATACATTCTTTTTAATAATTTTTAAGAATGTCTGCTGTAGAGCTAGGTATTTCTTTTCTATCTCAAATTCTCCTCTCACTGATATTAACGTAACATAGTCATTTTCCTTCTTGCTGTGTGTTCATATTAAGTCTTGAATTATAATACATCTCTAACTAATTCTTGGGCTTCAACTTCATCCTACAATCTTATTATATATTCCATGACTAAATTATAGTTATGGTTGTATTTCTTGTACTTATTTCTTCATATATGTAAATGAAAATGTTATCCTTCATACTACCTTGGTAGTTTAAGCAAATTGAAGCAAATGTGCGAACAGATTAGGTTATATTAGAGCAGTGGTGGCGAACCTTTTATTTACTGAGTGCCGAAAAGTATTTGCTTTGTGTGTGTGACTCCTCCATCTGCGCTGCATGTGCAACTGCACCATCTGTGCATGCATGCAGCTTTTGCATGTGCAATACATGTGCACTGCATGCAGGCATTCATGCACACATGAGCAATCACATGTGCATGCACAGCAGAGACCCAAAGACCAGCTGGGTTTCTGCAGTCGCACATGCGGGCATGCACAATTGCATGTGCATGCTCAGTTGGAGGTAAGTTTGCCAACAGCGTGCCACCTGTGGCCCTCGTGCCATAGGTTTGCCATCACGCTATTAGAGTCTTCCAGACGTTACTTAAGCATGCTGTCTGGCAGCTCCAACCACAATATATAATGATTTCAGTTGAGAGTATTACTTTAAGTTAAGAGTTATCTGAAATATTTGTAAGAATACAGGTTTCAATTTTTGGGTTAAAAGAGCATAATTATGGTACTTAGTGTTTGATTCTGTGAATAAGAGGCTTGCACGCGAGTAGTGTGACAACAGCTCTTTATTAAACAGCACAAGCAATAACAAGAACGTATTTACAAGGATTTTGACAGCTTTATACTCTTTTGAATGGCGCACCTTAGCCAATCAGAGAGCAGGGTTTTCCCGCTCTCTGAATGCCGGTGGCCAGACTTGCTGTCTCCAACAACTCCTTATATGGGTATAGAACACTTAGATTCAAACAGAGCATTTTCTATATAGCCAATGTAATCAAACTTCTATGCATGATAGAATGGAATTGCCAATCACTAACTTCTGGTCTGGCACTTATTTTTATACTTTTTCTGTACTGCCAGCTAAGAAAAGAATACTGTTGATCAAAATATTGTATTAGTGGCATAGCTGGCAGATTAATTGCAAGCTCAGAAGCTAACTTGGTGAATACTTTAAGGCAGATCCAAGAGGTATGAATCCACCTATCTCTATTGATAGTAAAAAGTACATTCAGGAGCTATAAAGATGTTGTACAATTGGTTTTTTATTTTTTATTTTATTTACAAGACTTATTGGCCAATCTAATTGATCAATATACCACTTCTGAAATCCATAATTTTTTTATTTATTTATTTGATTTATATACCGCCCCCTCTCCCTAGGGACTCGGGGCAGTGCACAGACAATAAAAACATGAATACAGTAAACAATTTAAAACCTATTAAAATAATTAAATGGAGGCTGTCTAAGTTAAAACATTATCATATAATTTAAATTTCAATTAAAATCAGTTAAAAACGATTAAAATATAAACAGTTAAAAATTTAGTTTAAATTAATTGCATTTAAAATGGAATTAAGTTTAAATTTAAAACCCCAGGTATCAGGCCAGGCTGGCTAGTTGAAATAAATGGGTCTTCAGGGCATGTTGGAAACACCGGAGATCCATAATGGTACGAATCTCGGGGGGGAGTTCATTCCACAGGGAGGGTGCTGCCATAGAGAAGGCCCGTACCCTCAGGGCTGTCAGACGACACTGTCCCGACGATGGAACCCCGAGGAGGCCAACCCTATGGGAGTGCACTGGTCAGCTGGAGGCTGACGATGGCAACAGGCGGTCCCATAAGTACCTGGGTCCCAAGCCATGGAGCGCTTTAAAGGTAAACACCAACACCTTGAGCTGCACCCAGAAGGCCACAGGAAGCCAGTGCAGCTCGCGTAGGAAGGGTGTAACGTGGGAGCTCCTAGAGGCTCCCATAATTACCCGCGCAGCCGCATTATGGACCAACTGCAGCCTCCGGATGCTTTTCAAGGGGAGTCCCATGTAGAGATCATTGGCATAATCCAGACGAGCCCCATGTAGAGAGCATTGGCATAATTCAGACGGGAAGTTACCAGGGCAGAAGTGACCTTGCGAAGAGCGCCCTGATCCAGAAAGGGTCACAACTGGGCTATCCTACGGACCTGATAAAAGGCCCTCCTGGAGACAGCTGCGATATGGTAGTCCAACGACAGCCGTACATCCAGGAGGATGCCCAAATTGTGAGCCCCTTCCATGGGGGATAGAATAATGTGGGATTAAGGATAATATGTAATGTTAGAACCATATTTTGTAAATTAATTTATACAACTGGGGATCAACTTTAAAACTGTAAATTTAATTCATCACACCATGGGATAATGGTCGTAGTCTAGACTCTATAGGTTGAGGAGTGCCTCAACAAGGATGTATTCTAACTACTCAGTTATGGCTATCAGATCTGGATTGCAGATATCCAGAGAAATAGTAGTAGTCATACCCTGTTGAAATGATAAAAAGTATCTATGCAATTACCACCATTTAAAATAAATTATTTTTGGAATTAAGGGTTACCAACACATCATGCTATCTTCATTTTGAATATATTATGTGAAATCCTACTATCACCTTAAAGTATACTTTGATTATGGAAAAATATATTTAATGTTAATATGTTAATATAATTTGGGTATCTATCTACATAATATTTGATAATGATCTTCCTTTATCATCAGACATATGCTTATATTTTTTTGTCTTTTTATTTTGCTGAATCTTTGGTTTGAAAATCCCTTAATTGGAATGTGATCACAATAAATGGATCCTCAGGTAATAAATATGGCAGTGCTGGGAATCCAGATATGCAGTGTGAGAATTGCTGCTCTGATATGACTTAATTAAAATAGATGAAGGAAGTAATTTTGAACCCTGTCAAATAACCTGGCACAGTCTTACTCATCTCTCATCTGCATGCTAGAAATTGTTCATAAGTGCTACATTTCTTTGATGGCATTATCTCTGAGGCCTGACAAAAATCATGATCTGGATAATAACTTCTCCCTAAGCATTGTTGCTAAGTCCTATAGCATAGTTGCTTTTTTGCTATAGATGCCATTTAAAAATATTAAATTCAGTCCACAAGGCTTTACCCTTCACAAAACCAGATTGTGCATCATAATTTGCCTGGAGCTTTCTAATAAAACCATTTGTTGAGGCTGATTAACATGGTTGAAAGAGCAGAATAAGAAGAAAGAATATCAATATTGTATGTTCAAAGAATTCATTAGATTTTTTTTTTAACTTTCTAGAGCAGCTTGACACCGAGATAGTGGCACCAGCCATCATTTTCTTTTTCTTTTATGACACTCTTGTTATGTTTGGAACCATGATTTTGAATTTGGCAGAAAATTCCAGTTGGTTCTTTCACTACAGAAAACAGTATAATGAGTTTTATATAGCGTGCATATTTTGAAGAGTTAAATCATTTTTAAATTTAATTCTGTCATGAAAACAAAGCTTTATATTCTTTTTTATTTTATTTTATTTATAAATTCTATTTCAGAAAAGATACTATTCTAATTAATTTCCAAATCCTGAAGTGATGTATGTTCAGAGCATTTTAAATGGTTTAGAATTTTAAACAAAAATTATCCGTCAGTTAGATTTGCACCACATAAATCAGAGACCATTTGAATCACACTGAACATTCTTCCAACAGGCTATTATAAGTCAGGACTCTTCCAAATGAGTGGCAATAATTGTGGGATAGAAATTATAAATTAACAGTGTCCACTGCTTATAAAGAAAATCTATACAAAATGTTTTACAGATGGCACTTCCTACCAACAAGTTTGGCAAAGATATTTAAAGATATGTCTACTAAATGCTGGAAGTGTAATCAGTCTCTGGACTTGTAGTACCTCATGTGGACATGGCCCAAGGCCAAATATACTGGACAAAAATACATACTTGGATAGAAAAGGATATTTCTTTTAACAACCGGTTCTCTGAACTGCTTAGAAAATTTACTACTGGTTCTAGCGAATAGGATAGAACTGGTTGAATTTCACCTCTGGAATGTATTTTTTCTTTTTATGTACACAGAGAGCATATGCACCAAAGACAAATTCCTTGTGTATCCAATCACACTTGGCCACACTTTATTCCATTCTAAAAAATGATAAATGAACATATAGATGTAAAACCAGAAATATTTTTGTTGGATATCATACCAAAAAAATATAGTAAAGGGAATGTGTATTTAATATTACATGTATTAACAGCAGCTAGAATTGTATTTGCACAACACTGGAAGGGTGTGGAGATCCCTACAGAAGAGAAGATAAAAAATATTAGAATGTGCAGAAATGAATAGATTAATACTTGAAATTAAAGAAAATTAAGATACCGAATACTTTGAAGTTTGAAGTTTTATTGAATTTATATACCGCCCCCTCTCCCTAGGGACTTGGGGTGGTGTACAGCAAGTAAA
>JAEANM010011552.1:0-15212 GCA_017656035.1 Myanophis thanlyinensis | reverse complement strand
ACAGGGACTTTCTATTGAGAAACACAAAAGAAGCTTTATATATTAACATTCAATTTTTTTAATCCAAAGGCAGGTAATTTTTTTTTCTTATTTTTTATCCCCCTTCTTTTTCTCAAATTCCCACCGATACCATTCAGTTAAAAGAGGAAGGAAAATTTCACACAATATTACTTAAGAATAAAGCCAATGTTCATTATCAAGTATATAGTCAAGAAGGGATCAATCAAAACCTTATCTTTAACAACTGATCAAATTTCACCAGAAGGGGGCACCAGCCAACCATACACAATACTGTTCTGTCTGGCACTATTATAATTAAACAAAGCCCCAAATATCTTCCTCTGCCTTTCTCCCAGTGCCTGGCACAATATCCTTGAAATAGCTTTCAAAAACAATTGCATCCAGGCCAAAGGAGGAAGGGGTAATTATATGCATCTTCTTCCTAGCACAGAGAAAGCTGCCAAGGAAACTAGAGATTGACCATTCTTTTCCCAACTGAACAATATTACTGAGACATTTTTTGACATTCAGATATTGCAAAAAATAAATAAATAACTATTCTGGCTCATTGTGATCAGAAAAAACTTCAGCAAATACAGACCTCCATTTCAGTAATATTCTTCCCTTTTAAGTACATTATGTCAGTAAAAAATGGGAGGGAGAGAAAACATATTATGAAACTATCATAGATGGGTAGGTGTTTTTGGAACAATGCAAATATATCAAGAATAGAATTAACAAATTAATGAAAAGGCACAAAAATATCAAAGATCAGGTGATAGGACTCTGCAAAAGGCTTCAGAGTATCTTGGGATAGAATTATAGAACAACTGTAAAGGAGGACAATCTTTTTGCCATGTTAAATAATATGTCTATTTAGAACTACAAAGCGTTTTGATATTCCTTATGTTATGTGATGTTTTAAAGCATAGATTTATTTCCTGAATTGTAGTTAAAAAGAGATTAGAAACCAGGGACATCATTTATTTAAGAGAAACCAGGGGCTTGCCTAGCTCCAAACTGCAAAATTGCTTCCAGGTATATCTTCATCTGACAACACATCTCATTGTTACATGTGCATTGATGTTAGTTGCACACCTGTTTCAAACTACCTGTAAGACCTGTAGCAAACAGATAAGCAGAATAAATGGTGGGTCAATGAGGGGGGGAAAGGAAATATAGGGTAGTGAAAAAGGCAACCCCTGCATAATTTCTTTCAGCCGATTAACATAAGTGTGTAGCCTTATTCAGGGTTGACATCACTGTTATTGGAACAGAGCTTTACAAAACAGTTCCAGAGAAATATTTAGAGAGAAAGTTTATCTTTGGGCATACTTAAGGCAGTAAGGAAAAGGAGGAAGAGAAGCATGTTCGGGCTAGTGGCTCTCTCTCATTATCCAGTTTCCTCCGTGACTGGCTGCAGGTTGCAGGTACTGAGTATTTTTGGTTACTCAAGAGAATTGGAGTCCTGTAGTCACAGAGCATCCCGAATAACCAAGGAATCCTGTACCGAATCCCATTAATCTCATCTCTGAAAGGAAAGAGGAGGAAAAGAATTGGGGAGAAGAAAAAGAGATTAGGAACAGCCATATAATCTCATCAATTTTCTACAACATATTTATGCTGATTGTGACATGGATTTAACTACCATATTGCTTGACATTTAATATTTAAATTGGGCAAGATTAGTACCCCATATTAAAGAGGTTAGATGTGGAGGTTTGCTTAAGGCCATGTGACCAATTCTTAAACACGCAGTTAGGTTTTTTATCTGTAACATTCCAGTCCTCCAACCTGTGATAGCAATTCAAATTTGGCTCTTGCGTATATTGTCATGAATTCTGTGAGGTAAGAACTACACAGCTAATCAATATCCTTGTGATAACCGAAGAAAATGTGCTGATAGTGAAATTGTTATATTGTGAAATTACAGGTACATCTTAAATTAGACTGATGTTCACCCTCTAAGAGGCCCACTGATAAAAAGAAACCAAGCGTCTGTGAACTTCATTCAGTAATGAATGAGATTTGTTCTGAACATATGATAGCAGCATTTGGAATCCCTAGACCTCTGCTCCTGATTTTTTTGCTTATGGTTACAGTGATCATACAACCTTTATTATAAAGGACAACCCTATATTTCAAAATGCTGTCTTTTAGGTTTATTTAAAAAAAAATCACTTTTGTCATTTATTTGGGTCATTTAACTTACCACAATACCTACTCTTTCACATTCATGTTAAAAAAATATGGAAACTGAACTGGCTTTTAAAAATAAATTTATATATACTGTTTGATTTTAGGTATTTAAATCCTATTTGTGGGTTGTTCTGAATTTTATAAAAATTAGATATGAAAAATGTATATAGTTATGAAATTTTAATTTGCATAGTTTTTATTATCTTAATTACCCTATTTATTTTTTTATGATCTGTAAGCTGCCCAGTCAAGGATATGCGTGGCATAAAAACTTAATAAATTTAATAAATAATAAACAATAAAAAAATTAATTAATTATAAGAAATCTTCTTGTGGAAAAATGTGGATTAGAGAGAAAAAAGGGATTTTGAAGACTGGATTCTAGAGGGAACCAGAAAGAACTAAACATTATAATTAAAAAATAAGAGGCACATTAATATAAAATGGAACAAAATATATGTGGAAACAATGCATACATATAGATGTTTCAAGATTGTCTGCCACTTTACAAATGTAACTTAAAGAGGCAATAGCAGAGGAATAAATCTTACTGGACAAAACTTATTCAAATGTGGACATAAAAATAACAGGTTACCAGAATGACATGGAACAAAATGTTACACTGAATTTACAAATGAAACCAGCAAATATCTTAATAATTAAAAGGGATATACAAATAACAAACTAAAAAGGTGACAGTGATTGTTTATTTTGGATTTATAAATGAGACCTGTTGAAGTTTTTGAGAAGAGACAAAGAGAAAATGAAAATAAATCAAATATTGGAAGATTTAAAGGAAAAGAAATAAAAAAATAAAATAAAAAGAGTATAAAGTTAGGTTATTTGATCAGTTAAAACTTACAAGCTATTGTTTTGTGATAACTCTTAATGGACTTTTGCTGACCAGGATCAAATTATGAGGCTTTAATAATTCGTTTATTGATGAGATATGGGAAGAATTACTACAAAGTAATTCAAAGTACAACTACTTCGTTGTAGTAACAGAATTAGTTACTGTCTTGAACTTGTCTTGATGAACATCGTTTTTTACATCTTTTATATCTTTTCTTTCATCTTTACATCTTTTCTTTGTATCTTTTTGTTTCCCTTTTTTGCACTTAGTTTTTCTTTACATTTTTCTATTTATATCAGTTTTTAATATTTGTATTTGTAAACTAAAAATATAATTTTGCTCCCTTTTTAAAAAAACATTTAAATTTTTTTTAAAAAATCTTTATGACCCTCTCTCAGATTTGACTTTTTTTTCAGATTTGTCTTTTATTGTTTCCAAAAAATACAGTCACTGTACTTACAGTATACTTATGCTTATGCTTATGCTACTTGACTGCCCCAGAGCCTTATAAATCCCAACTGTGTGGTTTTTATTTCTTGAAAACATCATCTTTCGCTTGTTGGAAATATTTTGTTAAAAAATAAGTAGCATTTCAGAAATGCTGAAGCATTCAGACAAGAGAGTTTTTGTGCTTTGTTAAGTGGCTTCATCTACAATCACAATTTGCATTTCTTCCTCCCAGGGTCATAATTTTTATCATTTGCCCATAGCTCCTATTTCTGCAAAATAATGAGATTGCTATAGTCCATTGAAATTAATGCATTTAATCAGTTGATATTTATGCATTTAAGTAATGAACAGAAAGTGTGCTTGGCAGAAGATTTGCAAATTCATTTAGTATGAACACAATGTAGGCTCTGCTCATCTCTACACAAAAATTGCCTGGCGCCACAGACCTACACACTACATTCAAGAACAAAGAGAGAGATGAATATGTAGGTCCGTGGAACGCACTTCATTACAGCTACGTGAATAGTGTTACATCTATAAAAAATTTAAGAATTGATTTTTGTTTCTCCATCATCTCTCAGTTGTCCCTTTTATTCTTACCGCACTACTTTTGGCTGCTCTGAGTATCCTCCTATTGCCCCGCAACTCTTCCACTGGGTTTTCAAGAGCCTCCAGTCGATGTGTGAGTGCCAGTTTCTGCTGGATCGCCATGCGCAACAATGAGTTTAGTGTCTTCTTTTCATCTTCTGCAGCTTCCAGTTGCCGTTGCATTTCATCTAGTTGGCTCACATACTGATCGCACCTGGGGACAGAAAATGAAAGCAATAGGTTCAGGTATATGTCGAAAAACAATTCCACAAACTACTTTGCAAGGCTAATAGCCAGTGGCCCTTCAAGTACCAGGAACAGTATGGAATCTCATTTGAAATACATCTCATGCTGTCTTATATCAAAAGAGAAAAAATGTAGTTTAAAAGCATATTTAGAAATTTCATCCTCACTAAAGTTTCAGAAGCCAGAGAAGCTAGAACATGGTTTTAAGATAAGGCTGCTTAAAAATTGCCCACTTCTGATAACAGATTAAATAGAATAATCTGTTAGGTTTTCATATCTTGATATCTTGTGCATTTTTAAAGTATATACTCTAACACTAGTTCCTTCTGCTGCACCATTTTAAAGGCTTAAATGGCCCTTATTGCTTTTGGTAGTCTTGTATGCTATACCAAGGAATGCACAGGCATAGCCAGAAAAAATTGAATAAAACACACTAGGGAAAAGAAATGCACATTGATGTTAAATAAATATGTGGCTAACATAAATATTTAAATATTTAAAATGCTGTAGTATTACAATAAAGTATTTGGAAAAGATAAAAAATATGCAACCTTAGAAAAATGGATTATTTCTAAAATATTTCTAAAATTAACTTTATATAAAATTCATTGCTAGTTTTGGACATACACTACCATATTTTTCTCAACTTTCCTCCTAACCCTGTATTCAGTAACTAAAGATTCTTTCATAGCAGTTTACCATCAAAATTCAATGCTGAGTTTTCAGTCAATTAAGAATGAAATCCAGCAAAGCTACTGGCTGTTCCGTGTAGCTTGCAGTCACCCTAATCTTGCATTACATTACAGAACAGTGGTAGCCATGGAAGAACTAACCCGATCCTATTTGACTCTTTACTCCAAATCAGACTCATTTCTTGCCTCATTGAGCAGACCCTGCTTCTAACCTGCTAGCAAACATGGCACGTAGGGAAGAGAAAGTAGCAGCATCCTCCTTCAAGACCTTGAGCTCATGACGCAACTTGATCATGGTCTCTGACACCAGCACCTTTTCACCTTCGAACTGTCCTTTCAGATTTGAGAGGGCTGCCTCTGCTGTCTGTAAAGAAAGATTGCACACATTCACATCATACATAAATATCGTCCTTCATTTGCATCATTTATAGAAAATCTAGAAGCTGAACGTTTCTCCAAATCTTCTAGATCACCCTGCAAATGCCACTCCAACCATGGGTATATCATTGCTGAAGTTTTCCGGGGAAGCTCAGTCTGTTAATAACTCTGAGGGGCAACTGCACTGCTAGATTAACAGATTGGACCACATCTGCATAAAACCTTTTCCCAGAAACCCATTGCTACAGTTACACACCTGAAAACATTTGTTCTGGCTTTTGTTGGCTTTAAAGATAATCAGGAAAAGGCATATCTGTACTCCAGACATAACCTGGAGTACAGATACAGAAAGCAGGATAACATCATGAATTTCAACAGTAAAATGCAACAGAAGGGCTCAGCAAGCACAGGAGGATGGGAGGAGATATTGGGAGATGCAGCAGAGAGCTTCCAAATAAAAAAGGAGAGATACAATTATCATGACTACCATCCAAATTGTATTGGTGCAACAGATGGAAGCTAAGGAACACATTTTGTTAAAGCCTGGACAGACTGACATGCTTTTTATGGCATCAATATTTGAAGGCCCAGAACCGTAACTAGCATCCTACATCCTATAGCAATGGACGTAGCTTTATTGTGACATTCCGGAATAAATCCACTCAACTCCTTCCCTTTTGGTTTTCTGACGACTTCCATTTGATCTTTATTTAGCCTTTTCAGAGTTATATTGTTCTTTTGTTTACATTTGTTTCATAAAATATCAGGAAGGATCTGTATCAAAACCTTTTAAAAGTCATAATATAATGAAAGATAAGGATCTAGTTTTTCTGTTTTTATTTATTAAATTTCTATAACATCACAATACAAAAACAAATATAAAACATTCAGTAAGAAAAAACATCTGCAATACAAAAATAATTAAAATTTGAAGACTGCTAATGTACAATAGTAAACTGGAGCAACACAACACACAAAAATTCACAAGATGACAACACATTCCTGGCTTGACACATTAATCACACCTTGAACCTCATGTTTGTTTCTAACTAAATGCCATGGAATCTGGAGATGTAATTCTCATTAACCTATTCCCATAGTCTGATCATGCCATGTAGCAGGGGGGTTATTATATGATTTAATATAGTTTCCCAATGGACCCAATTTTTTCCAGGAGATTTTTCCAGCTCTCTGGATGGCAGTTTGGTGTGTTTTGATGAGTGTTTGATGTCATTTGAGCAGTCTTTCCCTGGAGTTTGATCTTATTTGGTGCCATGGTTGATAGAGACTCTTGGGGAAGGGAAAAGCAAGAAGTGATGCCTGGAGCACTGGTAGAAAAAGATGAAAAGTGAATCTAACTGAGCAGGGGTATGTGCTCATATTTGGGTCCATATTGGAGGCTAAGCTTTCTCGCTGCTCTCATATTCCATTTGTAGCCTACCATCTGTCTGCTTTGCTTAAAGTTACACATCCTTTTTTGGAGAAACCAATCATCGTGTTCTGCTTGACCACTTTATATAGTGTTTTGTTGAAAAAATAATTTATATTCACCAAACCCTTGACTCCTCTTGGACAATCTTCATTAGTGACCAATGACTTGCTGAATCATCTGGGATCATTTTTGGCCTGTAAAATCTGAGAAATGGACAGAGCACTATCTAGACAGTACTTTACCACTTGTAGTTTGGATCCTCACTGATCCTGGAGTGTGACTACCTATGTCTAGGAGACTATAAAAGGCCAGTCTTTGATCCAATGGTCTTAGATAATTTTTGGCCAACCTTCAAAAAGGGAAGGTTGCTTAGATGGTGGCAGTGGACCAATTATGTAGCACTGAAGAAATATTAGATTATCTGTAAACTTTTTAGTTTCTGTTTAAGGCCAGGTAAAGGATGGAAACAGTATTGGTTACTCTCCTGGATTCTTTATATTGGGACTGGATGGCGGTAGTGCGTTTCTCTCAGCCCTTCTGGATCTTTCATCAGTTTTCAATACCATAGACCATGGAACTTATTAAACTGCTTGCATAGGTTTTGGAACTATTTTTTTTATAATGGTTTTACACTTTCCACAACAGATGAATTAAAGGTAGTCCTCGACTTATGACCACAACTGGGACCCGAACTTTCTCTATTAAACCATGCAGTTAAATAATCATGGGCAATTTTATGACCTTTTTTGCTGCAATTGTTAAGCAGATTACTTGGCTTCCCCCATTGACTTTGCTTGTTGGAAATTCTTGGGAAGATTGCAAATGGTGATCACATGATTCTGGAACCTGGAACTGTTGTAATAAGTATAGGTTGCCAGGCAAGCTCCCAAATTTTGACCATGTGACTGTGGTGATAGTGCAATGGTCATGTGAGAACCAATTGTAAGTCACTTTTTTCAGTGCCGTTATAACTTCGAATGGTCATTAGACAAATGGTCATAAACTGAGGAGTACCTGTATGTTTACAGCAAGGGTCGAAAAACTACGTCTCATGAGCCAAATCCAACTTGCTGCTTGTTTTTATATAGCCTGCTAGCTAAGGGTCTCAGCCAATGTGGTACAGCAGCCTCCTTCATAGATCAAGGTTGTCCGATGGCTAGTGCAGTCTTTAGTCTGCAGAAGTACCAACTGTACCTACAGAGTGGAAAAGGAGCCACTTACAGAAAATCTTTGCCAATCCCTAACTTATAACCTAAATTTGCCATGTAAAGCTGGGTATTTTTAGTGCCATACCTGTCTGTCAAATTACTTCTCCCAGTGGCTTCATACAGATGTTAAAGAGCATGGGAGTGGATGCTCCCAAACCTGACTCTCAAGACCACTTTCCATTCTGCTAGCCCACGGCAGATCTGTACTGCAACTAGGACTTCCTGCACTTACCTGCTTGTTGGCCTTAAGCACTGTGCGCAGCGTAGCAACCTGTTCACGCTTTGTGCTCAACATGGATTTCAGTTTCAGCACCTCTTCTACCAGAACTTCTTTATCACGTTCCAGTTCAGCTCTGTGCCCCATTGGGCTCTGCTGATGAGCAATGGACAGTGCCACCTCCAGATGCCCCAGCTGTTCTCTCAAGATCTCTGTCAGATTAGTGACATAAAGAGGCTCCAAACCACACGGGGAGCCAGGGATACTGGCTGGCGATCTGTCTCCACTGCTAGTTGTCTCTATTTCTGTGAACATATGTTTTCTGGAGGACTGTCTCCTGCGCACACTTTGAACACCACGCCCCTCCCTGTAATAATCCAATACTACACGGTGAGGGGTTATACTGTGGCAGGCACAGATGTGATGGTAGAGAGCTGCCATCTCCTCAGAAAAAATAAGGAGCTCCTCCTGAGTCTCAGCCAGCCGTGATTGACACTCTCTGGTAATCCGTCTAGCAATTCTCAACTCAGCTTCTAAGTGGGCAGCTGCCTCTCTCTCCTGCCGGATTGTCAGTTGGGCCCTGTCCAGCTCCTCACGGTAGCATTCCCTATTATTGGGTGACAGGCTATCCCCACCGTTATTAGCACTAGGCTTAGCCTCTGGGGCTGGAAGCTGATCTACTTGACGGCTGTTGCACAACTGCTGTTGGGCCAAGATCTCCTTAGTCCTGGTCAGCTGTTTCTTGAGGTCTTGCAGATCTGAAGCTAGTGAAGCCTTTTCTTTTTCTGCCTATGGGAACAAAGAAAAGATAGGACAGAATTTCCTATGGTAAGGTATTAATTGGGTTTACATATTATACTATGTGTTACAAGATAATTACATTGTGTGTTAAATTTATTCAATAAGAAGCACTGGCTAGATTCATCACAGTAGACCATGAACCCTGGTTGAACAAACTACCATAATTGGTTTCATGCAACACATTAAGATAGCACAACAAAAACACATTGCGCCTTAATGCAATATATGACTGCAGAGAGGAGAGGCAATCTATCCATATTCTGAATCCCAGATTAGCTCAAATTTGCTCAAAAGTTTTTTAGTTTGGAATATCACTGGGCTCTTTCAAACACTAAGCCCCAAAATTTAAAATAAGGTTGATATCAAGCCCCACAGCAGATTGTAACAGGGACAGGGAAAGGCTCTGAAATTCAGGCTTACTTTATTGGATGTTTTCTATAAATGTGATAAATAAATTAGAACACATAGACTACCATATGCTGCTTTGATTTCACTGGGACCAGGGCTGTTTTCGTCTATCTTTAAGCTCTGGCCCATCTTGAGATGGAAAGGAGAGGTTCTCCTGCCAAGTTTCCATCTGGGTTTCTCAGAACCAGTGTTTAACTCAGGCAGAAAAGCGCTGAACTTCAGACTTTGATATGCCATAGTGAGCTGAAAATGAGCTCCCTGACAATGTGTTCTTTGCTAAACTAGGTATACTATTAAATGGAAAGAAAGTGGGGAGAAACATGCTCAACAGAGGAGGAAGTGAAAACCATCTTTCAAGAACCTGTTTCACAAACAGAACGTTTGGCACAAGGTAATCAAGCAGCCCAATCAGTCAAACATGAACAAAATAGATAGTTCTATAGTTGACAGTGATGCTCCTAAATTTGAAAAATGGCATGACATAGTCCAAGAAAAGGTAACTACTAACATCTGAAAAACTCACAATCAGAAATCACTTCTTACACTGAGTGCCAATTCATGGTACCAAAGAGTAATTTTCATCTGTAAATTCCTGATTAAAACGTTTTAAGTATCTTTAGCCTTTTATTGGCTCTTCTGACCTTCAGTCTCTGAACAGGAGTTCTGTGACATGTTAAGCTTTGATAAGTTAGAATTAACATTACATGACTTATTGTTTTAGTCTCATTGTAATTCACTAATCACATTCTTTGCCTGTACAGGTAGTCCTCAACTTACAATAGTTTGGAGCATGATTGCTGTTGTAAGTCAGTGCAATTATAAAATGAGATGTCACGTGACTGACTTAAAATGGCAAACCAGGCACTTCTTATTGTGGGTCATTAAGTGAGTACCCACCCCAATCCAAGCCATTCCAGGCTAGGTTTCCTCCCCACCCCCTGCCCTGAGCCTCAGTAAGGTAAGGGACTGCCTCTGATTCCTCTCACCTGCCCATCTCCCCACCATCTCTGCCTTTTGGCTGCCATGCATCCTGCCTTGTGGGGTTGCTTGCCACGCTCCATGAAGCCCCAACTGCCTCAGCCTCCCCCATTCATTTCCTGAGACAGTATAGCTTTTGGAATGCTGCTCTGTCCTTCCAAAAACAGCAGAGTGTTTTGAAGGCTCGTGGAGCCACATGTAGAAAAGATTCACTAGAGAAACTGGGTCTAAAAAAAAAGAGAACAAAGGCAGCAAGATGGTTCTGCTTCGACAGCTCGATGCAAAAGGTCAGTTCAGGGAACTGGGAGAGAAAGCAGCTGGACAAATAAATGCTTGCTGGTGCTTCATAGGTGTTGGCACTTTATGGACACTGTGGCTTGGTGATGCATTCCTGGGGCTGGCTGGGAAGCATTCAACAGAGAAGCAGGAGGGCCCAGGGTTGCATGGCAATTGCAGATTCAAAATGGATAGCAAAGGCAGCAAGGCACTTCTGCTTCAGTGGCTGGTCACAAAAGGTGAAAGGTGGCTGTAAGGAACTGGTAGAGAAGGCAGGTAGGTGAATGGATGTTGCTTATATGGGCTGCAGCAGCCGAGGCTTCACAAGGCATGGCAAGCAGCTCCAGAGCTGTGTGGTTCTGCAGGTGCTTGCCACCCTTCAAGACAGGGTGCAAGGCAGTCAGAAGCCCATAGATGGGAGGAGATATATTTGTACATACAAATGGGCTGCCAAGCATCTAAATTTTGATCACGTGACTGTAGGGGGCACAAGACCGTAATCTCAGGCACAAGTAATAAATCCATTTATTCAGCACTACCATAACTTTGAACAAATGGTCATAAGTTGAGGACTACCTGCAATTCTAAGTGATATTATCAGATACTAGAGTTAATTTTTAGGATTGCAATCAGGGAGATCAAAAACCAAAAAGTTCATTTGCAGAGGCAATAGTCCTGTAGGAAAGATGTGTTTTCCCAACTTCCCAACTATTCATTAAAGAACACATAATCAGAAAACAGTTATGTATGTTCCCAGAAACTCCACGCCTATACTAGAGAGATTTATTTTATTGGGATGCACTTTGGGATATCAGGGTATTTTGAGAATCATATCAAAATGAAAAAGCCTTGACATTCAAATCTGTTAGGTCTCAGAATAGTTTGGCTAGAATTTTCTCCATATTCTCCTAATTTATTCTACACATACACTGACAATTTGTTTTTAATTCATTTGAAGTGATATATCTGAATGAACACTGTTGGTCATCTGTAACTCCTTGGCAATTGAAACAAATCTTCTCACTTCTCTGTTCAATAAGAATGCAACCAGTGTCGCAAATGATTATTCTGTCAAGTCCAAATTCTCTGTTCCCCACCCCTAACCAAAGCTTTGATTTTGTTACCTGTTGGAGTTGCTGTTGTAACTTGTGAATCTCTGCCAAGCTAAGTTCACTGAAGAGGTCTGCAACAAGACCAGGTGCAGGCTGGAAGCTGTGAGGTGTGGAAGTCAGGCCCCCTACGTTGCTACAAGTGGCAAAACCACTGTCTTGCTCTTCACACTCTGTGGTGTGGCTATGGCTGAGCTCTTCCAGGTTGGTATGCAAGCTATTCAGAGAATCATGACGGCCCCCAACATAGCTAGCTAGCTCCCGCCGCAGTTCCTGCTTCTGCTCACGCTCAGCCTGGACAGTCTCAAGGGCCTCCTGAAGTTGCTGTTCGGCCAAATCCCGAAGACGACCCAGTTCTTGTAGCTGGGAACCAGCCAATATGAGCTCTTCCTCATGGCACCTTAGGGCACGCTTAACGCTCTCAAATTCCACCTTAGGATGAAACATGGACTTAGTACTGGCATTGCAACTGCATTCCATTTCTCACTTTATATCTCTTTACATTCATGCATAGGCCAAGATTAGATCAATTAGATTAGGTTACTCTTGATAGTAAGATGGGCAGCATATACATTTAATAAATAAACAAGTCCTCTATGTTTTTTTCTGGGCTAATAACACTGTTCTTAAAATCTACTTCTAAGACCTTACTCAATTTAAAAAATGTCAAACATCTGGTTGCAGCACCTCTTGTATAATTCGCTTTCTTAAGGAATTCACTGTCTGACCTATTAGTAGCAGAACAAAGTATTTTAACTCAGTAACCTTATACTAGTCAAAGTTTAACTTGGAATGTGGATGAGGAAGATAAGGTTATATTTTAAAAACTTTAATAAAAGTGCATTAATGAATCTGTTGGGTCTTGAAAATATTTATTCTATGACCTACACAAGAAAAAAACATTGTTTTTGCTCCATACGCTCCATAATATGACACAGAAAAATATCTGAGTTTACTTTCTCCAATTATATGCTAGAGCAGGGGAGAACAAGGATAATATTGTTTATGAAATTGCACACCTAGCACACAGTTGTAGACATATGAATAGTGTCCTTAGAATATAAGAGTTAAGCACTGAACAACTTGTTTCATATCAAATCAACAGTAGATCAAGTCCTAAATACATATAATGGAAGGTACATATATAAAGATGAGGTTAATGCCAGGTACCCACATTGTGGACATTGCTATACCTGATTTCCCCGGAGGATGGAGACCTGTTTCTGCAGGGAGATATTTTCTTCTTCAAGCTCTCCACAATCCTGCAACTGGCGAAGTTCCCGTGACTTAGCTTGTTTCATTTCTTCACGCAACTGATTTTTTTCAGACTCCAGAGTCTGGCACTCCTGAAAGGAATTATGAGAAAGGTATGGTAAAGCCGTTCCTTTCCTAAAACAAAAATAGAACTAACACCAAAAGTAAGTCAAGGCTGCCCATTATGTTTATAAGAGCCATGGTGGCGCAGTGGTTAGAATGCAATACTGCAGGGCTAACTCAGTACTCACTCCAGGAGTTCAGTCTTGAATGGCTCAAGGTTGACTCAGCCTTCCATCCTTCCAAGATCAGTAAATGAGGACCCAGATTGTTGGGGGTAATATGCTGACTCTGTAAACCGCTTAGAGAGAGCTGTATAGCACTATGAAGCAGTATATAAGTCTAAATGTTATTGTTATTCATTTGAATATTAGCTCAGGTTGGTAATTATGTTATTGGTTTGAGATCTGAGCTTGGCAATTTAGTTGCAAAAGTTTCATCCCCCCACAATCAACACAAATTTGATCTAACCAGGACCACAGTTGTAATCCAGGAAAGTCAAGGAGAGAAAGGGAATTCCTGGATGTCTGGTTTTCCACCAATAAACTAATAAACAGAGACATTGATATCGACCCAATCTACTGAAAGATGGAACGAAAGAACATCCATCAACTATCCAAAAGGCAGCATTTATAGACCAACGAACAGCCACACTGCCAACAAAGTTATAACTCGACAGATCACAAGAAATAGATCACATCACACACAGCTGATCAAATCAACCCAAAACCAGACCATGACATCATCAGAAGGCATCTGAACACCACCAGTACTAATTTACATCACATAGAAGGTAACTGATAACCAAGGACTATGACTCAGCAATTACAGCCAGCCAATCACACAAGCCGAAATCAGACCAGGACTCAGACAGGTATTTAAAGACCAGTGCTCCCCCAGATAAGTACAATTCAAAGTGCACTGAAGATGTCTCCTCAAATGGGGACAAAACATTTGCAACCAAATCGCCATGCTTGGAGCTCAAACCAACAACATTGCTATTCACTTAAGTAGAATAAAAAGCTTCCCCTAAAAATAAATTCTGTATGTTACCCTTAGAATTTGAGGTCCAGAATTCTAAATTGGACGTAATTATACATAACCTACCACTGGGAAGTTTGTTCTTTATAAGAGAAGCATGCAAAAGAAAGGGGTACAAGCAGCAAATGCAGTAGCATTCTTGGTTGGTCGCTGAAAAGGGGTAAAAAGCATTATTCCCTAAGGAAGGGAATGGAAGGAGTATATGCTAACATGACTGGAAAAGACCCCCCCCCTCACAGAATACAGTTATTGCTGCATTAACTCTCAAAGAAAGAATTAAGGAGTCATATAACTATTAATTTTCCAACAGAAAGTCAAAAGCTTATCTCCAACTTGTGGCTCCACAGACCTTTTGAGTGTCTCAGAAATGCAGCATTGGACCCAGAACTAACTCCAGCTCCAAGACTGAAAAAAAGCCACAAACAGTCTGCTGCATCGCACTTTTGAGGCACGAGAAGTACCTCCAGAATAACAACCCACTGCTACTTTGAGTCATGCAGATGGAAACCACAGTACAATTGTATGGAAAAAATATATTTCAGATTCTTGCGATATTCTTGCGATATAACATGACCTCCTCATGGAGATGTTTTCTGTAGGAAAGTTGTTACATTTTTTTCTGTTCTTTAGAGAATCTCTCAAGTGAATGTTTAAATGCTTGGGTTATTTCCCACATATTGTTCCCCAGCTTTAAGTCTGAAAATGAGCTGAAAGAGATGGTTCCATCATTTTTTTCCTATATAAGGACATTACTTTATTGTATTTATAAATCCTGGAAACTCAAGTGGAGCAATTAAGGTCCGGTTTAAACATGAAAAATAGACTATCCAAGTCTTATGGCAGCAGAAGTTCTAAAGCACATGTACAGTAACTGGTCAAATTTAAAAAAAAATTGAACCAGCTGTGCAATAATGAGATCCTAAGCTATAGTATAGATGAACCCTTGCAGGGACGTGCGGAGGAGTTTTCATGTTTTCTGCAGGATAAAATCGCTCAGATTCGGAGAGGGCTGGACTTAGACT
>JAEANM010011551.1:0-15212 GCA_017656035.1 Myanophis thanlyinensis | reverse complement strand
AAATTAAATTAAATTAAATTAAATTAAATTAAATTAAATTAAATTAAATTAAATTAAATTAAATTAAATTAAATTAGTCTGCCTGGGATACCTTGAAGAAATAATTTATCCTCCTAAAAAGAAAGCCTGCTGGTTAATATTCAAATGTATTGCAATCAACCTGGGGGGGGGGGGCACTCGCCGTAGAATTCTCCAGTTCTCTTTGGTTTGCCAAAATTTCCCCCCTTTCCCGGAATGGTTTCTCCCAGGAATAAGGCTTTCCCTTGCTCTATCCCTAAAACCAGCTCTGGCTGGTTTTGAACCGCGCCCTGGGAATTTATGAATGGCCTGGAGCGTTGGCATGGTAACCCTGGAAATGAGGTTAGCAAGCCAGGAAAAGGGACTTCTCAATGAAATGCTTAAGGCGCCTGGACAGGATGGCTCCGTCATCACACACAGCCCTGTTGCCAGTTGGGTGGGCTAATCTGGAGATCTGTCGCAGGAAATTTTTGGGCATGCTCAGGTTGCGGTATTTGGGGAGGGGGGGGGTTGCTTTTAGAGGCATGCGCAGTTTATTACTGGAAAATGCATTTCCGGGAAGAAGATAACGCCAGCAGGATGCAAGGTGGGTCGACTGGCCTCCTGTCTTGCTGCTCCACCAGCGTCTCGTTCCCCAAATCCAAGCTTCTACTTTCTCATCCTTCAATCCACCCTCGCTGCCCACTTCCACTCCCAAGAAAACTTTTGCAATAATAGTGGGGGGGCCTCTCAGGCCTTGCAACCTCCTGCTGGAATATATTTATTCCTTAACAAGTCCTTTCTGAGTTGGGATGAAACGCACACCGGGCAGCTGCATGAAATTAAGTTCTTCATTCTTCGCCAAAGAGAAGTGATAGAAAGTTGTTAGACGGGTAATTGCAAAGACCCCCCCCCCTCCTTCCAGCATAGGTTATACAGTACATTAAAATCAGGCCCTCCTTTACAATACCCCCCCCCTTCCCCATTCACCCAATTCCATCCTCCCATATAAGGAACTTCCTTCCTCCCAGGCCAGGGTCTCTCTCTTAAATTTTCTGAAAATATATTTGTCTAATGAAATGGACAGGTTGACAGATGAGGTCAGACAGGAATCCCCGTGGACAATGGTGTTTGCGGATGACATTGTGATCTATAGTGAGAGCAGAGAGCAGGTGGAGGAACACCTGGAAAGGTGGAGGTCTGCTCTGGAAAGAAGAGGAATGAAGGTCAGTCGTAGTAAAACAGAATACATGGGTGTGAACCAGAGGGAAGGAAGTGGAACAGTGAGGTTACAGCAGGCTGAGGTCAAGAAAGTGCAGGAGTTTAAGTGTTTGGGATCAACAATCCAGTGTGACTGAGAGTGTGGAAAAGAGGTGAAGAGGTGAGTGAAGGCAGGTTGGAATGGGTGGAGAAAGGTGTCAGGAGTGTGACAGAAGAGTGTCAGCAAGAATCAAAGGAAAGGTGTACAAGACAATAGTGAGGCCAGCTATGCTGTACTGGTTAGAGACTATATAGCAGTGAGGAAAAGACAAGAGGCAGAGATGGAGGTGGCGGAGATGAGGATGTTGAGTTTCTCCTTAGGAGTGACCAGGATGGACAGGATTAGGAATGAGCACATTAGAGGGACAGCTCGGGTCGGCTGTTTTGGGGACAAGGTCAGAGAGGTCAGATTGAGATGGTTTGGACATGTGCAGAGGAGGGAGAGTGGTTATATTTAATTTTAATTTGGGGTTTTAAAGTTTTATAATTAATTTTAAATGGGATTTTAATTTGTAAATTTTTAGACTTTCAGCGTATCTAATGGTTTTATATTGGGTTTTAAATTTATTCTTTTGTATTCTTTTGTATTTTGTATTTGTATTTTATCTGCTGTGAACCGCCCCGAGTCCCCAGGGAGAGGGGGTGGTATATAAATTTAATAAATAATAATAATAATAATAATAATATATTGGTAGAAGGATGTTGGAGATGGAGCTGCCAGGCAAGAGGTCAAAGAGGAGATATATGGATGTGCTAAAATAGGACATGAAGTTAATTGGAGTGAGAGTGGAGGATGCCAAGTATAGAGTTAGGTGGGAAAAGATGATTCGCTGTGGCGACCCCTAATGGGAAGAGCTGAAAGAAGATTTGTCTAATGAAAAGCTATCCTTGGAAAGGATACCTTATTTCACTTCCCTGCCTGCCTAGGCTATTTTCAAGGCTTGTGAATTATTGAAGAAGAGTAAGAAGGCCAGCAAATCTTAAAGAAAACCAACTGAGACATAGTTTCTGCGTCTTAATAAGAGTGTAAATTCCCTAATCAAATGGTGATACTGATGGCCTCATCCATTCAGTCGTGTCCAACAGTTGGCGATTGTATGGATCAGATCTCTCCACATCTTCCGATCTTGCATTAGTTTTTTGATTTTTTTCTATGTTCTGGCAGGTGTCAGTTTTGATGGTGTTCAGCCACAGTGTGTGTGTGTGTGTGTGTGTGTGAGGGCATTTGCAGCATGACCACTATTGTGAGACAACGCAGGAACAAAACACATCACACAGAGATTTAGACATTTAACAGTGGTTATATATAAGACATATACTGTAATATATGTTGTAAGCAAATACCTGATAAGCAATCAAAACACAGAGATCTCTACAATGAATACCAGGCACAAGGAGAGAGAATACGCCCTCTAATGGCTGCTATATATAAACACCTCTTAAAGTGGTAAAACTTCTGTGGACTCCTTCTTAGTCTAAAACAGGCCATACCAATGCTGATTCA
This sequence comes from Myanophis thanlyinensis, assembly GCA_017656035.1. Taxonomy (NCBI): domain Eukaryota; kingdom Metazoa; phylum Chordata; class Lepidosauria; order Squamata; family Homalopsidae; genus Myanophis; species Myanophis thanlyinensis. The sequence continues at coordinate 12,451 of JAEANM010011551.1, read as the reverse complement.
TTTTCATTGCATCAGCTTCACATTGCATCAGCTCTTAAATCTCAATACCTTAACAGTGTGGGGGGGCGGGGAGAGGGAGAGAGATCTCCCCTCTTATGCCAGTGTGGGTGGCTCTGGATCTCTTGTGCCCACCTTCAGACAGAAAGGCAGGTGTGTGCATCAGGCATGGAGAACACTGCAGACAAGAAGGCCTCAGTGTCATTTCACACATGTGTACATGGCTGTGGCTGAATGTGCCGCTCCACCATCACTTTTCCAAGCTTGTGCTTTGCATGCCTCCCTGTTTGCACATGCCTCCACCCAGGATCCAAGCACACACTGGCTGGCCAACTCAGTACTGGGCTTTGGAGGGTTAGCAAAACACCTTGTCTCCATTTTTAATATTGCTCTTCATTTCTGCAAGGTTGCATCAACCCTGGTATACTGGTTCAGAGTTGGAAGACATGCTAAATCCAGCATTTATTCCAAATTCCAAATCACCAACTGCATTTTCCACTGCTGATTTCCTAGCAGGCCAACAGCTCCAGTCACAAAGGTAGTTTCCTAGAACCAACCTGATAATTTCCCCACTTCATGCTATACTGAAGATTAGATTCATCAACGGACTGAAACTGAAATCCCGGCAAGACACAATGACTCTTGATTTGGAGCACTTTGGTCTATGGAGAATTACTATTTCTGGCTTTGAATGGGGTTGCACTGCCCCAGACAGATCCAGCATGTAACCTAGACTCTAGATTCTAGAGTGTTCTGGATTCACAACTCCTGAGCTTGAGAACCTTTGCGTAACTGCCGGTTGTGCATCAGTTATGTCCTTTCTTAGACCAAAAATCCTGGCTCACAGTCAACCCTCTAATCATCTCCCATCTTGACTACTGCAATGTGTTCTACATGGGGCTGCACTTGAAAAGTATCCGGAAGTTTCGATTGGTTCAAAATGTGATAGTCCACATGGTATGGTGCAAGTGTAGATTTGCACACATCACCTCTCTTGCCAGGAGCTGCATTAGCTGCCAATTCACTTCTGGGTCTAATTTAAGATGCTGGTTTTCACTTTTAAAAGCCTGCATGCCTTGGGGCCAAGTTATTTGAAGGAGAACTTTTCCCCAGTTACTTTTGTACAAACTTAGCACCTACCCCTCTCCTAGAAGAATGAAATATTTTGGGAAATATTAAAAAAGGCAGAATATTATATTTTCCTAAAGGAGAAACATGCTCTTGGAAAGCAGCCCCCCCCCCTTTGTTAATAGCCCCAGCAGCAGGGGTGGAATCCAACTGGTTTTGCTACTGGTTTGGTGTGCGTGCATGTGCGTCAAGTGCGCTGCAATGTGGCTCTTTAAGTCACTTTTACAGGCTCCAGAGGCAGCGGGGATCATTAGGAAGGCTCCGTAAACACTCCAAACAGCTGATTAAGGTAAGTTTAAAAAAAATGGTCGTATAAGGAAGGATAAGGGGCTTTAACTTTAAGGGGCTGTCACAAATTATTCTCCAAAGCACCAGAGGGCAGGACAAGAAACAATGGTTGGAAACTAATCAAAGAGAAAAGCAACCTGGAATTAAGGAGAAATTTCCTAACAGGAGGACAATTAACTAGTGGAACAGGTTGCTTTCAGAAATCGTGGGTGCTCCATCACTAGAGGTTTTTAAGAAGAGACTAGACAGTTACTTGTTTGAAATAGGTTGTCCTACTTGAGCATGGGGCTGGACTAGAAGACTTCTAAAGACCTTTCCAGATTCTATTCTGTTCTGTTCTGTTCTATTCTCTAAACCTAATAATTTTAACTATGGTTAATATTAATATCTCTCAAAACTCATACAAAAGTTTTCTACATTTGGGAAACGTTAAAATCGCTTAGAAATGGGCTTTTTTTTTTAAATTCCAGTGGGGTTGATTTCTATACTGTAGCCCTAGACGACGTCTCATCTATAATCTCTTAAAAAATTACAATGCATTACAACACAGGGAGCCATCCTTTTTTAAAATAACCCAATTAAAACCCAGATGATGTTGCAATTGAAGCTCTGCCCTTTCCTACACAAATAAAGCACAAGATGTCATGGCCGCCATCTTGCCTTTTTTTTAAATACGCCTGCAGACACTCTACCCTTTCACTAAAGCCTCAAAAAAAAAAAAAAAGGATTTTCTCCATTTGAAAGAGCAATCAGCTTTCTTAAAAATAAAAACCAATATTGAAATGGGCTCATTGTCTGAAAATATTTAGCCAAGGGCTTCCCTTTTTGTAAAAAAAATATAATGCAAATAAAGAGATTTGCTTTGATTGGACTGTGGAATTTTCATCCTCCGGTGAATTCTAGTTGCCTAGGCAACAGGTGGAAGACCTCCAGTTGTCTTGGCAACGAAATATGCCAAGTCTGAGCTGCCTTATTTGACTTGCCTTCCCACACGGCTTTTAAAAAAAAAACACCTTAAAAAAAACCTGTTTTCTGGAAGCATATGGATGGCCTTTGGAATGCTGGGAATGGCTCTTGCAAATCATTTAACGTAGGTATGTCTCTTTAGTTAGCAATCAAGTTGGAAAGGAAGCAGGTAACCAGCCGCCGAAAGATTAGCAGAAAATTATTGGGTGATGGTGGAAGGTAGAAAATAGCAAAGAAGTTGATATGCTTACATGGCTGATATGTTCCCTGCCTGCTTTCTAAGAACACGGATAATTTTACCTTTGCGGTGGGATGCAGATGTCATTAATTAATTTGAGCCTCCTAGTCAGAACATTTCAGGAAAAAAAATGCATATTAGATTCTGAGCTAAATCTTGTGCTAAATTGCTTGGGGTTTTTTTTCCCCTGCAAAGAAAACAAAACAAAATAAAACCCTGGTAGTTAGTTCTCAGTGTAATAATCCAGAAGGGTTCCATTGCCTCAAGTTCCATTCTGGGCAAATGGTCAGATTTTTTTCTTCTCCTATGTTGTCACAGAATTTTATCTTCCTGACACCCCCCCCCCCAAAAAAAAGCCCAATGACAGTGTGAGATTTGAAAATACCCAATAATTTTATACTCACTAATTCGACAGACAACTCCGATGTACAACAAAGAAAAGTTTATTGGGTTGCGTTTGCAAGGGCAAGATCCTCACGACTCTTCCCAAAGTGGATTGAGATCGTGAAGCACACTGTCACAATTTTGGATTTTATACATTTTTTAACAGGATGGACCCCTCCTCAAGCCCCTCCTTGGCTCAGCTTACTTCATCCTGTGTATGTGATACAGCATCATTTACATTTTGTTTATTTACATCCAATTACATCTTGTGATTACCTAGTATGATTGCTTTTACAACTTTATTGAGGAACATTTCCTGGGACATCTTTTTGTTATTACAATTCATTTGAGCTGGGAATGCTTCCTTTAACACTTTGGTCACATTAACTTACTCATTTATTGTTGTTGTTTGTGCTTTTGTATAGTTTTGCTACTGGAGCCTCAAATCAAAATTCTCAGTCAATCTTTTGTTATATATTTCCTTATAAAAGAGTAACTACTTTCCTTTCCCACAACAGTACAGCCTGGCAAATGCCTGTACAGAAGGAAGTCTGTCCTATTCCATGGAGGTTCTGCTTTGTATTTAAAACTGTAGATACCTTAGTGGAAATGTTGACTTATATCTCTCGTTACTTGCTTCCAAAGGAGGTTTTGTTTTCTCTCAAATTTAATTCCAGACCTTTCCCTCAGTTGATTTTTTTTAAAAAGAAAATAACAAAAAAACAACAACCAGGCCCTTTTCCCAGTGATGGAATTCAATTTTTTTTACTACCGGTTTTGTGGGCGTGGCTGGGGAGGGTCATGTGACTGGGTGGGCAGTTTCTGTAAGTGGGGCAATAAAGATTAGGCCAGAAACAACACCAGGATGTTTCCTTCCTGCCTTCCTGACAGGATTAACCCTGTAAAGTGGAAAAAAGCAAAAGGAGATTTCTTCTAACAACCGGTTCTCTGAACTGCTTAGAAAATTTACAACCGGTTCTAGTGAACCTACTGGAACCTGCTGAATTTTACCTCTGCATTGTGGGCTGTAATATGGAAGCGTCTTTCTTTTAGTCTCAAGACATTTTTGTGTTCTCTCTTCATCTCTCCACAGATATAGATGCCCAAAAGCTGCCTCTAATTCCCGCAAAAGATACAAGCGAGGTCGTTGCCAAAGAGCTAGAGAAATATGACCAAGAAGTACCGCCTGTGAAAAGTCACCATAGTCTTCTGGTGTTTCAACCTCAGATAATTACCAATGTTCCTCGGGAGAACGAGCCTCCATATGCCCCCAAAGTTGAACAGCGCTATTACCAAATCAACTGGCCACAAGCGGTGCTGCAAAGATGGGCCACCGAAAAGGCTAACCGGGAGAAGAACCTTGACCTGGTCTTCAACCAAGGACAAACCTTTAAGAACAGAGAACCAGAAGCTAAGAAAGGAGACCACCAGGAGAGCATTGAAATGGCATCACAACCTCAGTGCTCAGATGATTAAAGAACCGGGAATGATATATTGGCTCTTGTTATAAGAATATATAATTCCAATTTTACAGAAGTGGTTCGGTTCATTTCAGATCCATTGTTCTCGGGCCTATCTGGGCGGGTTGCGCTCCCCTTTAACAAAAGTTGATGTCCCTTGAAAGGTTTTTGTGGGGATGCTTGGTTGGAAATGTGTTTCTGCGATTTTGTAATAAACATGACAACAGTCCTGGCATGGTCTCATAATCTAGAAAAGTCTTAAATGCTGCTCTGGAGATTTTTCAAGAATCATAGGAAGCATGATAATTAAGCATAATAATGTTATGTAATGTTTATGTATATTCAAAAATAAAAATAATTAAAAAAAAAGCTGTGAAATCACCAGAAGAAGCAATTCTGAAATTTCTAGCCTCGTTAAAATACAATAAGAAACTTTACATGACTAACTGCAGGCAGATTTAAACCAGCAGGATCTCAGTTGGTTAAGACTCGCCCACAATGGTGCTGGGATCTATCTGCATGCGGTCTGTAGAAAGTTAGCACCCACCTCTCTTTCTGGAAGAATGAAATATTTTGAGAAATATTAAAAAGCCAGAATATTATATTTTCCCTGGATGAGAAATTAAGAAACATGCTCTTGGAAACAGAAAGTAGTACCCCCCACCACCTTCTTTAATACACAGAAGATGTCAGCATTTAAGAGATTAAGAGATAGATAGCTTTATTCATAAACCAATTTCCTGCAGCAAGGTCTGAACAAAGGATTAGCCCTCAGCCACAATAGGAATTGCCCAACAAGCCCCTTCATTGCATCAGCCCAGTGGTGGAATTCAATTTTTTTTTACTATCAGTTCTGTGGGCGTGGCTTGGTGGGCATGACTGAGGGGGTCATGTGACGGGTGGGCAGTATCTGTAAGCAGGGCAATAAAGATTAGGCTATAAACAACAACAGAATGTTGCTTTCCTTACAGGATTAACCCTGTAAAGTGGGGAAAAAAACTAAAGGAGATTTCTTCTAACATCTGGTTCTCCAAACTGCTTGGAAAATTTACTACTAGTGAACCTGCTGAATTTCACCTCTGCATCAGCAAAACCTCAACCAAACGTAACTCAGACAAACTCCTAGGATTTGTACATGGCCCTATGGGAGTGTGACAACAGCCAATAGAATACATAGAATAGGAACAGGAAGTTCAAGTGCAAAGCCCAAGAGAAGGTACAGTATAGACATGCCCACACCCCCACACACTCTCAACTCCATATGGCCAGCTGCACTATAAATGGACCCTCTTTCCAATCAACCTGCGGCCTCCATTTTGTCTCCAGTGCCTGGAACTGAACCAGATGGCTATTTCTTCCAAAAGATCTGTAACAGGTTTGCCTTTCATTTAGAAGGAAACTAATCAAAATTAGTTGAAGCAGTCAGTGTATTTTTTTTTAAGTCCCAGAATGACCAGAGATTCCAACGTAAGGTCATTGTTTTTTAAACGATTTAACAAAATGTAGGATCTACACAGAACCAGAACAAGCAAGGCTCCAGAAAGCAGGGCCTAAGATTAATCATCCAGACTTCTGGCAGGGTGGAGATGAAGGAGGAGAGCCATGTGAGACTGTGATAGCAGGAAAAGAAGTGAAATAAAAACCAGAAGGAAACCTTAGAGTTCCATAGTGAACATCAAATCAGTATCTGACATTTTTTTTCGGTAGTCTTCATCAAACCTTTCATTTTGAGCCACTGTGAAGTGGTTCTTCCAGTCTCCTACCATCCCTGTAAGGCAATCACACCATATAATCTTGATTGGGAAATTTTAAGTGATGCTTTCTACAAAAGCCTTAAAAGGTAAAGGTTCCACTCGCACATATGTGCTAGTCGTTCTCAACTCTAGGGGGTGCTGCTATCTCCGTTTCTAAGCCAGCACTGCCTGATGGCGATTCCATGGCCATGTGGCTTGCATGACTAATACCGAAGGCTCATGGAGCGCTGTTTATCTTCCCACCGAGGTGGTCCCTATTTTTCTACTTGCATTTTTTACATGCTTTTGAACTGTTAGGTTGGAAAAAGCTGGGGCAAATCAGAGGGGCTCACTCCATTACATGGTGCTAGGGATTCGAACTGCTGAGCTGCCACTGTGTCCCTTAGAGCCTTAGAGGCAGTCAAAAAAACAACACTGGACATTAATTTCCTCTGAACTTACAGTGCTGCAATTATCAACAAGAGATAAACTGTAATAAGAATACAGGTAGTCCTCTATTTATGCCCACAGCTGAGCCCAACATTTCTGTTGTTAAGCGAGGATTTCTTCTGTCCCATTTTACGAACTTTCTTGCCACAGTTGTTAAGTGAATCACTGCGGTTGGCAAGTTAGTAATCCGGTTGTTAAGTGAATCTGGCTGCTCCATGGACTTTGCTTGTCAGCAGGTCACAAAAGGGGATCGCCTGGCCTTGGGACCAGAGGTGAAATCAGCAGGTTTGAGTCAGTTCAGCAGAACCGGTAATACAGTAGATGTTTGAAATTGACCCCGCCCACCCGCCTGAGCCCCTGTTCTTCTTTATACAAACTCCATTTTTTTTTACTTACCTAAATCAGCTGTTTTGAGTATTTGCGGAGCCTTCTTGATGATCCCCACTGCCTCTGGAGCCTCTAAAAGACGTTTAAAGAGCACTGCACCGGTAGTAAAACTGGTCGGGTTTCGCACCTGCTTGGGACTCAGAAACTGTCATAAGTATGAACCAGTTGCCAAGCATCTGAATCTTCATGACACGATCATGAGGGATGCTGCAAAGATCCTGACTGTGAAAAACAGCTGTAAGTCACATTTTTCAGTGATGTTTTAACTTTGAACAGTCAACAGTGAACGGTTTTGTAAGTCGAACACTACCTGTATTCTAATGGGAAGCCTTAGCAAATTCAGCGTTTCGAAAGAACATTACAGGTAGTCCTCAATCCATAACCATTCACTTAGTGACCGTTCAAAGTCACAACAGAATTGCAAAATGTGACTCACATCCTTGCACTTATAACACAGCATCCTGACATTCATGTGATCAACATTAAGTTACTTGGCAATGTAGGATGTATTTACAATGGTTGTAGCATATTTGGGGTCGTGTAATCACCATATTATGACCTTCCTAACTGGCTTTTGGCAAGCGAAGTCAATAAGGAAAGCCAGATTTTTTTCAAGACCGCATGATTCACTGACAGCAGTGGGTCGCTTAACAAGTATGGCAAAAAAAGAAAAAAAAAGTTTGTAAAATTGGGTGTGACTCATTTAATAACTGCCTTGTTTAACAACTGAAATTTTGGTCTCAGTTGTGGTCATGTGCCGAGGACTACCAGTACATTGTATTGATTGGCTCTTAATTTCATTTTTTGATTTCCTGAATGCCTAGGCCTGTTTAATGACCTATAATGTTGGGTCCCGATAAATCATCATGGGGGAATAGCTAGTTCCTTGCACGCATGTTCCACAACAAAGAAAATCTGTACTTCTCTAGGATTCCTCTACGATTCTTGCAATGTAGGATACCTAAAGACAGTTCAGTTCTGGTGACTTGACAGGGAGTGGGAGAAAACATACCTTTTCGCATGAATGGAGAAATGGATTGGTCCATGACGGACTGGGGTGCATCCGCTCGGTTGACCATGGGGTTGTCCTTCATGACTTCGAAGGAGGTATGATGCACAATCTTGTCTAGAGTTGCCACATCTAATTGCTTCCCTATAAATTGCATTATCTTTTGGATTTCACGCTTTGGGTCCTGTGTGAGAGGGAGCATAACAATGATGGATAAAAGAGAAACAGAAGAGAACAGATGCTTAGAGTTCCATAGTGAAAGTCAAGTGAAGAGGGAGTGGAGCGGGCCTCCTTGGGGTTCCATTGCCTGGATGTTGTCATCTGGCAGCCCCAAGGGTTCAAGCCTTCTCTGTGGGGGCACCCTCCCTCTGGAACAAATTGCCCCCAGAGGTCCAGACCGTTGCAGACCTGCGGACTTTCCGGCACGCACTAAACACTCACTTGTTCCAACAGGCCGATCTGGCCTAGTATTAATTAAGGGTGTGCGTGTGTGTTAAATTGGTTTTTTAAATTTCATGATTTTTAAATTTCTTATTCAACCACCCATTTAATTTTTTAATTGGTTTTTAAATTGCTACTAATTTATTGTTTTTAGACGGTTGTACACCGCCCTGAGTCCCTTTTTGGGAGAGGGGCGGTATATAAATTGAAAAATAAAATAAAATAAATAACAGGCAAAACACGGCGGGACCAAAGTAGAAATGTGTGGCTGTGTCCTTCATTGAATAGCTGAAGGTTGGACACAGAGGTGAAATTCAGCCGGTTCCAGCCGGTTTGGTAGAACCGGTAGTAAACATTTGAAATTGGCCTCGGCCACCCATCCAAGTCCCTATTCTTCTTTATACAAGCTTCATTTTTTAAACTTACCTAAATCAGTTGTTTTGAGTGTCTGCAGAGCCTTCCTGATGATCCCTGCTGCCTCTGGAGCCTCTAAAAGATGTTTAAAGAGCTGTGCTGCAGTGCGTTTGGCGCACATGTGTACACACCGAACCAGTAGGAAAACTGGTTGGATTTCGACCCTGGTTGGACAGTTGGTCACCACTGAACGATGACAACATGTCCTCTGTTAATATCATAGATAGCATAAGGAACCTTTAGCTGAGCAGATGTTGAATTGTAGTCCCTATGAGACATGACCGCTAGCCATCCCAAAGATCCTTTTTTTTCAGGAGGCAACTGGATTTTCTTGTTGTTGTTTTTTGTTTGAAGGTGTTTTGCTTCTCATCCAAGAAGCTTCTTCAGCTCTGACTAGATGGTGGGAAATGGAAAGATTTATACTCCTTGCAGACAGCTGGTCATTTGCATCCTTTTAGACCGAGGTAAAATTTATCCAATTCGTGCCAGTTCTATAGAACCGGTTATTAGAAGAAATCTCCTTTTATTTTGTTTTTCCCACTTTGCAGGTTAATCCTATAAATAAGGCAGTTGTTTCTAGCCTAATCTTTATTGCCTTACTCACAGAAACTGCATCTCTGCTTATTACATTGTAACTTTGGTGAAGTTCAATTCTGTGCTTGGTGACGTTTAATCCTGTGGCCACACCCACAGAATTGGTAGTAAAAAAATTAAATTTCACCACTGCTTTTAGAGAGTTGTTGAGGCCACCAGGAGGCTTATTTATGTCAGGGTCAGCAGTTCCAAGAAGGCTCCATATACGCATTTGCACCATTCAGGTGACTCTGACAACACAGATAAGCCTTTGACCGCTGTGAACATTTTTAAAGGTTTGGAACAGAATCTGTTTCTCCCTGAAAAGAAGAATGGCTCTGTCTGCCCTATGGAGCCCTCTGTGCAGTGGTGGTTTTTAATTGTGAAACTGGGGTGATTGTCATGCACGTATTATTTATATTCAGTCCCATTAATCGGCTCAGACACCACATGAGGACCCCATTGTTCAGCCAAAAGCACCAGAAGCTGTTTCCTGTCCAATTAGTCTACCCAAACCATAGGATAGATTAAAGATGAGCAGATGGAATTCCAGCACAATAAAACGAAGAGCAACAGCTCTGAAAAGAAGGACATGTTTCTCCCTGGGAGGTACGTGGGAGAAGAGATTTTCCCACTGCCTTCTTCTCTCTCTCCCTCTCTCTCTCTCTCTCTCTCTGTATTTCCAGCTATCTTTCCCCACAATTTTGATCCCAGCAATGCAGCATCGGAGAAACCTTCATACAGCACTGCAGGGGGAAAGGGAGAGAGATGAGATTCCCCCCTCCCAGTTTGGGGAAATAATTGCAGACGATGGGGCTGTTTTGTAAATACCGTGTTTTGGAAAAGATGGGTGGAACCCAGAGGCCAATTGGAGAAGCTGGAGAGGAACAAGCATGGAAGTTGGCCCCAAAAACATCTCAACAGGTGTTCAAGAAGAGACGCCTCTTGACCTCCGTAATTCAGCTTTAGATCGGAGGTGCACGGTCACGCATTCAGCTGATTTCATGGCACAACAAAGATCAGAAGAAGTCCCTCACCATCCCCACCACTGGGGAGTTGTAATCAGATGGTATAAAAATGTCGGCTTCTTCTGATGGTGCATTGTCTGTCCTCGACAGAGGAAAATATTTGTAGCTCAGGGTTGATCAGAGATTAACACCAAGATTTAACACTAGACCCAAAATCAAGACATAAACAATATCCTAATCAAGGAACTACCAACTCAGGCAACTAATCAAACAGTAAACAAGAGCTTAATCAAGGAACCACCAAGAACTCTGCCAACAACATCGACAGGGCAAGCCACTAATGTATAAAAAGAGAGCAAAACCCACTCCTTTCTAAGCATTGATGATGTTCTCTAGTTTGGTAATGAAATATCAGCAAACAACAACTATCCAGCTCAGGGAGCATCAAGGAGCCCTCATTATTGTCTGTTCTGGATGCTTTTGTCAACTTTGAATTGAACCTGGCTGCAGCCATCTTTCCATTCCACAAAATTGCCACACAGAGGGGAAGTGTGAGGGAAAGAGGTTAGAATGCATTACTAGTCACAACAAAGAGCTTTCTCTTGAGAAGCAAGGTCATCTCTGCAGGCAACAGATAAGGTTGGGGAAGGGTTGCCTGAAGAGCCCACCAATGAACCCAATTGGCCAACATGATCTGTGACACTTGGGGATGGGGTTATTTTCCTAGTTTAATTATACTGAAAACACGGGAAAGATTTAGAGTTGGCTTTCCACTGAAGCTGTGCTGATAAAGAGGATCTTGGAGAAGGAACCAAGTCTCAGAGTTCTGATTTCCTTGGGTTCGTTAGTCGGAGCTTTGACAGCTGTCTTTGGAACCCTTGCTCAGTTGAAGAAATCTCAGTTACTTGATCGTAAGGACCTTTGGAACGAACTCTTAGTCAATCAGATGCATTTGCAGTTGGCAAAAAGTGGAACGGATATCCCATGGAAGGGAATGTATATGATGTTGAGGAACGCCCCACCTGAGGAAAAACCTCCTTAATTGGTCCTTTTGTAAAATTCAAAAGATCAGAACACACCATTAAAGTTTGACCGTGTATCTGAGCTCCATCTCTAGAAGAAGAAAACTTACATTCTTTTCACAACAGGAGGAAGGATTTGAATGGTCCGGAGAGCATATCCCCTCCCTATCTGTAGAAAACTTTATTCATCGTTGTTGACCTTTAATGCATTTCACCCTGGGATTCTGAGTAACAATACCCTCCTATTCAAGGATTTAGTCATTAACAGGGTGATGATTAAACAGATGAGTCCTTTGAAAAACATTATTTTGTGGTAGCATTTTAGTTTTCATTGCACAGGTCACGAGGTCTTACTGGTGCAACTCAGGAATTCTTGCAGCAATCTTTTTTTCCAGGACTTTCAGCTAACAACCCTTCCTGTGTTAAGTGGCCTGGGGACCCTGCAGAATCCTAAAATTAGTCTGACTCAAAGCCCCCAGTTATTTGTCCAACAAAACTTCCAGCTGCTTGCCTTGGAGTACACAGTTAGAGCCATTGAAGGGTATTGTTACGGTTAGTCATGCTATTGTAGGTATGTGACTAAATGAAATTTCTGTTTATTAGACTTGATGCTTCCATTCTTATAGATGAGTCACCTTTGACAAGAAACAATGGGTGGAAACTAAACAAGGAGAGGACCAACCTAGAACTGAAGGAGAGATGTCCTAACAGTGAGAACAATTAACCAGTGGAATGCTCTGCTTTCAAAAGTTGTAGTCTGAGAAGTTGTGCTTCATTACTGGAGGCTTTTAAGAAGGGACTGGACAGCCATTTGTCTGAAATATTGTAGGACCTTCTACCCAAGCAGGAAGTTGGACTAGAAGATCCTCGGAGCTCCCATGTTACACCTTTCCTGCGCGAGCTGCACTGGCTTCTCGTGGCCTTCCGGGTGCGATTCAAGGTGTTGGTACTCACCTTTAAAGCGCTCCATGGCTTGGGACCCGGGTACTTACG